>JAWWMP010000171.1:381385-420764 GCA_035047865.1 Dendrocincla tyrannina | reverse complement strand
AGGCTCAGGGGGGACCTTCTGGCTCTGCAAGTCCCTGCCAGGAGGGGGGAGCTGGAGGGGTCGGGCTCTGCTCCCAGAGAACAGGGACAGGACAAGGGGAAATGACCTCAGGTTGTGCCAGGGTGGTTTAAGTTGGATATTAGGGAAAAATTTCTTCCCCCATAGGGCTGTCCAGCCCTGACACAGCTTCCCAGGGCACTGGTGGATTTAAATCCCAGAGGGATTTAAAAGCCATGTGGATGTGGGTCTTGGGGACATGGGTTAGTGGTGGCCTTGGCAGTGCTGGGGGAACAGTTGGATTTCATGATCTTGGCGTGCTTTTCTAACCCAAATAAATCTGATCTCTGGCCAGAGCAGTGATGCTGCTCTTGCCTGCACAAGCTGGTGGAGGGACATGATCTCTGCAAAGCAGAAGCAGCTAAAACCCTTTCACTCAGCACATTCCCACAATCACTCATCTTGTGCTGATTCTGTATGTTTCATTTGTACATCTGTGCTACTGCATGAATTTCAATTATTCTCTGACATCTGCTTTACTCCCTGGAAAGAACAGCCCCACAGTTCCACATAGCTCTGTGGAGATTTTCCTGTCATGCAGGAGTTTGGCAGCAGGTCACAGGTGTTACGAGCTCTGGCTTAGCCTCAGTTTCCATTGTCCCCAGGGATCGAGGCCAGCTCCGTTGTGATCATGGACATGGCCGTGGACTACTTGTTCTAGCCACGTGTTGAGCAGGTGGTTCTGGGTGACATGGTGGTGCAGAGCACTGAGCTGGACAAGGACCTGGCAGAGGAACCACTCGCTTGCAGCAGGGGGATTGCAGGCTTTCCCATGCTCATCTGCCATACTGTGTGCACATATGACTTATAGGTCACCTTTCTCTGTCCTTCCTGCCCCCAAATGTAACACCAAGTCTTTACATTCTTACATGGACAGCACACTACCCACTGTCCCCAAGGGGGTGGCAGGAGCAGACCCACCTGACATGAGAGGGCCCAGGCAGAGCAGGGGGCACCCTCAGAACACACAGTACCTCTGTTGGCACCTTGCTGAGTTTGCCACTGAGCTGTTCCTACAGCAAGATTGTCACTTCAGAACAACCAAACTCTAGGAAAACATCAAGCTGCCTGTCAGATTTACATAAACAAACTGTGGCTACTCTAGAATCCTTTCCTCTGCAAAACTAAATGCTGATTGCAGAGTGGATGAAATGTAATAAATGAAGAATTAATAATCTGAGCACTATTTATAAACCCTTAGATCTGCTTGCAGATGGAGCCATCTGTGTGTTGCTGAAGGCCGTGTTTTATTTAAACAAAAAGCCACTTGAGAGGATTAGCGTAGGAAGAGCAGTAAACTGAAGTGGTGTCCCAGGTTAGCCCAGCTGCAGGTAAGCATTTGCCTTCCCAGCTGAGTGCCCCCCACACCTCAGGAGCAGCGATGGCTTAGCCCCCCAGGGCACATCCCCTGCCCCTCACACCTGTGGGCTGCCTCAGCCTGTGCCTTCCCTCCCCTCCACAGAGATGCATCATGCTGGCTCCAACACTGAGGGGAATAGAGTTAGCCAGCTCCTCAAAGGAAAGCTTCATGGGCCTCACACAGAACGTGGGCACTGCTGGGCTGCCTGCTTGTGCAACACCCTGTGCCCCGTGACTGTGCCCCTGCACAGGGCCACAGTGACACTTCTCTGCCTCCTTTCCAGGTCAGGGGAGATTAGATGGTGCACTGGGCTCCTTTCCAGTGAAAAAAAGTTGTAGTACTTAGGAGAGCTTATGATGCTGGTGTGAGAAACATTGAAATGGAGTCCAAGGCATTCGCTGCCCTGTGTGGTCTGTGTGGCCTCAAAGGTGAGCCCTGACAATTCTAACTCCTCACCACACCCTGGCTTAACTCCCCTCCAAGGGTTCTCTTTGGTGCCAGAAGGCAACACACACAGTGCTGACAATTTGAATTAGAAAAGGACCCTAAAACAAATTCTGTAGCTCAGTAAAACCCAAGTTTTCATTAGAAGGCCTGAGAGCACGTTAGAGAAACCAAACCTTAATGCCCCCTCAGCTTTCCAACACAGCTGGAATGGCACTGACACATGTGCCTGTCCAAGGACAGCTCCGACCTCCAACACAGCTGGAACGGCACTGACACACATGGACACCCAAGGACAGCTCCAGCCAAAATCTGCACAGAAATGAAGGCTGTGTTACTGAGCTGCAGGTTCCTCACTGCCAGCTCCACTCATCATAAAGGACTGTCCTGTCAGGGTCACTCCTGTCCACAGTGATCCTGTAGGAAGGAGATCCCTTTGCTTTGGGCATAAAGCCAAAACCTAAGTAAAATACACCCAAAATTAATCAGTATTTGTGACCATTATTGTTACTCACTGCTGTTACAGAGGCTGTTCAGACTTTCATTTCTACAGTATTTAAAGATGTGACAAACTGGCACACTCCAGAGTTTGAGCATGAGAGCCTGTCCCTGGCTGAACAGAAGCAGCTTCACCCCCACTGCAGGGTGGGCAGGTTTGGGCACAGGGCACAGAGACCCTCCTGAGGGAGCGGGACAGGGAGCACACAGTGCTGACATACCACCCTTGACCTCATTTCACATGGTTGCATCTTCTACATCCAGCAAATCATCTGCAAGGGTCTCCACAAGACAGAAGGGAACGAACTGCGCCTGGGTGGAGTGGAGGGGTTGTTCGCAGAGGGTCCCTATAGCCTGAAGAATTTCCCACCAAAATCACTTTTGGTTCTTAAGGTTCACTAACAAGCTTGCTTCCAAATTAATTTTAACACCTTCGGAACAATAACTTACAGGATACTTACAGGGAACTTGAAGGATAACTTAGAAGGTGTTCCAGACCAGGCTGGATGGGGCTTGGAGCACCCTGGTCTAGTGGAAGGTGTCCCTGCCCACGGCAGGATGGGTGGAACTGAAGAGGCTTTAAGGTCCCTTTCATCCCAAACTATTTTGGGCTTCTCTTCTCTGATGATTCTGTGGTATCATGAAAACTGATGCCCTGAAAAAGTAAACTCCACTTTATACAAGGAAAGGAGACTGGTTCCTGATTTCCATTCCAAGACTGCAGTTTTTAGGCTCTAATATCAAAAAGACAGGGGAAGAATCCCAGGATGGGAGCCGTGTCTTCCCCGAATGGAAACACATCCCTCCAGTCTTACTATGCAATAGAACTTACCATTCCAACTCAGTTCTGCCAAGTTCAAAGTCCACATAAACTCCCACACTAACAGCAAAGTACCTCAAGCTCTTTGTGAAAATAATTTTAAACCACTCAAGGAAAAGGACTACAGTCCTTGAATCTCAAAAGACTTTGCACCACTGAAATTAGCTTTCAAAGGCAAGGAAAAAAAAAATCAACTGCCATAGGTTTGGGACAATCCCTTTCTGGGAAGTGTCTCGCAGTCAGTCTGCTCCTCACAGCAAAGCACTGCTGGTCTCCCCACAGGAACATCCAGCCAGTTGTGAGGCTGGCCAAGAGCGTTTTAAAAATAACAAGTTAGCCCAAAGGAGATACCAAAATAAAAAGCACAAATACACACAGAGTTGTAATTTTAGTCCAAACATGCAGGAGCTGAGCCCAGACAATGCAGCTCCCACGGCCCAGAACAGGCTCTGCAGCATTTCCCCACTAAATAACTCAGCTGCAATACTGGGGTTATGCTGCTCCTGGCCTGACCCTGTGCTCACTCTTGGGGCTCTGTCACACCAGCTGCCCCACCCTTGGCACCCACCTTGAGGTCTCCAGCAGGTTCCAGCGCCGTGCCCTGAGCACCAGACCACAGCTCAGGCCGTAAGGACTTTGCCCACGGTGTTCTCAGTTTGAGGGGTGAAGGCTGCACATCACCTGTCTCTGCCAAACAAGGATGTGACACACTGCCACCTGTAAGGCATTACAGTACCACATTAATGAAGTTCCCATGATCACCCAGAGGCAACTAGGGATGTTCAGATCTTTCTGATATTCATCACCCTTAGAAATTTCTGGTCACAGTGCTAACTGGAACTTGTTTACAGACATTTTATGCTATCTTTATGTAAGGCTTGAAAACATAATCAATTACAAAGGAAATAACATCAATTTCCCTTTTAGTTAATAGAATCATATTCAGTAATGTCAGCTCCGAAATAAAGATCCCAGCTCTATTTCTAATGTATAATTTATACTGAAAGACTAATCTGCAATATGAAATTGCATGACTGGCTTGCAGTAAATATGATGCAGCAAATTGGCTTCTAAATATAGACAAAGGTTTAAGTTTCTTCTTATAATAATCAAAGACTATTAGAAACATTCATAGTAATGGAGCTTTTATAATTAAAAAAATCAAATATTCAAGAAACCTGGAATGAAAATTGTGGGATTTATTCATGTAACATAATATAATCTAAAGTAACTGCAGTGCAAAGCTATTTTGGATTTCTGCTGCCAATTTAAACCCAAGAGTTCCTACTCCAGGTGCTGCACATCAGCTTGGCCTGTGCTGTGTGCAGGAGTCCTTAGGCAGAGGTGCCCCAGCTCCCAGTTAAAAGGGACAAGGACACTGACACTGTACCAGCCCACCCCTCGGCCCTCCCCAAACCTGCACCTGGCAGCTGTAACGTGGTGCAGCACTGGGGGCTGCAGTGGCTGCACACACAGGGAACCGAGCAGTTCTGTGACACAACCCAAGGGAATTTATTAAAGGTTTGCACCCCTGAAGCTCCTCTGCTCCTCAGACAAGAGAGGCTCTACACTTTAAAAGCTGTAGATTCCATGTCTCTTCTTGGAAGCTTGGGTGGAGGAATTTTTGGTAAAATCTCTCTTGCATAAAGTGTTTTATGCAGTCCAGCTTCTCGAAGAGCGAGCTCAACACGGAGTCTGGGGTCAGAAATGATCTGTTAAAATAAACCACAGCCACCATCAATAGAAGCCAAACAACACCTTCCCCATACACACAGTGCATCTGACAGGTTATCTGTCAATGTATATGTTTCAAAAGCTTTAAAAGACAGTAAGAAAATTATGGTTAGAAAATAAAGCCTTCAAAACAGAGAAGCTTTACAGTGAGCAAGCCTTATCTCACTGTCCATAACCCAATATTATCCTCTTGAATATTAACAACCACAATCACACAATATGATCATAAACCAAAGAGCCCTGGCTGCCTTTCCTCAGCAAAACTGAGAGTTTAGGTGAGAAATCAAGTGACTTTTAATCCAGCTGTTCCCTGAGGAGCTGCTGCCTTTCCTCATGTATACACAACCCAGAGTGCAGCACAGGATCCAACTCCAAGTGCTTCAAGACTTCTCAGTGTTGTCTTGTGCTTAACATGGCAGTGCCGCTTCCATTTGTCAGAATGACAATTAATTTCAGGGAAATTACTTCTGAAATTTGCCCAAAGGTAAGTTGATAAAATTTGTAAGCCTTTTTCCAGAGAGACTGCCCCGCCTGTCAACTCCTAATGTTTTTATTTTACACACATCATAGTCTATATTCCACTGCCCATGTTGCTATTTAGGATACACTATTAATCTACTGTCCTATATCAGTATTCAGATGTAAGTGCACACAGTGGCCCACGCAGCAGGATTGCAGATTACCTGCTCCTCAGTGTACGTGCGCAGCCTGAACAGTGGCTGCTGCAGCTCAAACTCTTGGTTGGCTCCGATGCCCAGCCGAGCCCTCGATGCCACCGTATCAGCCACTGCTCTGGCTGGGTCTAATTGTGCAACAACAGCAACCTGAAACACACGACATGAAGATAACAATGACTCTGCCTGTGCAGAGCCAAGGTGAGAAGAGGCTTTTGTCAGTCACACACCCTTTGAGAACGTTCACTCACTGCCTTCGCAGTGTAACAGCACGTGGGGTCCCAGCCTGGGCCCAGCAAGGGCGTGAGAGAGAAGCAACAGCACCCTGGGCCCTCCAGCAGCGCCTGGCATGAGCTCCAGCATCCAAAGACAGTCACCACAAGGACCCACAGCCTCATAATTCTGCAACACCCACAACTCCAGGAACTCCCAACTTTCTCTTCCAATGGAAACAAAGGTGTTTGGATTGGTAGTTCACAATTTTTGCAGAGTCATGGACAACAACATTGAGTGATATGCCCCAAATAACACAACTCTGTTTTTTTTCCTGAAGTGCATCTGCTTTAACTGTGTGATTTCCTGGGGCTAGATCAGTATCAAAGACTCTCAGACACTGTAGTGTGCCAGAATCAATCTTCTTTCATTGCTTACTTTCTTTGTGTTAAAATATTCAGATACAGGCTAATACTACTTTGGAAAAATATAGAAAGATGCATGAGCCAAATAAACAAAGTCTGAATGGCTAAACCCAGAAAAAATAGTTTAAATTGCATACAATATTTTGTTTGTCCATCTCTTTAATAAAAATGTCATCTTTGTACTTAAAGGCTGCCAAAATCTACAGGCTGGATGACTTTACTAAAGACCTTTTTTTCCCCCACATACAAACAAGGCACATACTTTATTAATTTTACTTCATTAGTGTGAAACAGAATAAATGTTGGTTAGAAAAGTGTAAAGAAGTGGGAACTTCCCCATTCCAGGCAAGGGCTGTTCTAGAATAATTTTCAATTCTGGCAATAGAATTGAGTCAGTGGGAAGAGCTCAAGAGATCATGACTCCCAGCCAGCCTCTTGTAAAACCTCACGCAAACGATAATGAAACTCAACCAGCAACTTGGAAAAGATGTAAGAAAGTTATTATTAAAAATGCTTATTTTTGATAACCTAAAATAACACTGAAAAATATTTAATAAAAAAATAAAGCAATATTGACTGGAAATGTGCCAAAGTTCAACAGTTTAAAACATTCCTGAAAGGATACCAAGGATCCCTGAGGTTTATTTATTCTCTTTCTGCTCAACTCTCCCACAGAAGGTGGCCCAGAGCATTTGGCCTCTGTGATATTTTATTTTCTTCTCAACTTTGCACGCCCCATCACCAAGTGAAAGCACTTGTGAGGCCACCAACACCCCCTGAGGGATGAAGGAAGGGTTTCACAGGATGTACTGGGATGGTCCATCCCAGAGCCAAAGAACATACTGAAGGGGAGGTCAAGGCTGCACCAAACATCAAATTTTTAACCAGGGGTAGTCCTTGAGAACAAGCTCATGCTTTAGTGCTGTTTAAGCTGTGAAAACCAGAAGGGTTTGAAGAGCACCTTTTCCCCCCCTCCATATTTTCCTTTGGCTGCACATTTAGGATGCAGCTCCTGAAATGTAAAGAATGTGAACTCTAGATTTTTCCTATTAATCTTTGGAGGGAAACACAAGGAAATTAGATACAAAAATGTAAATGAAGCTTAAATTACTTCTTCAAGAGTCAGCAGTAGAAAAAAAATAACCCCAGTACTACATTTACTATGACATTAGCAAGCATTTTCTGGAGTGTCCTTTTAAAAAATAACGTGCAAAAGGTTCACAGAGTTAAATACTTCTGAAGAAAAGTCATCTTGCCTAATACTCAGGGAGGACTTCAGATTATTAAAATAAAAAAAATTAACATCAAGGTAGAGAAATTGCATCCAAACTAGAAAAACCCCTATCTCCTTTCAGATATCAGCATCTTCTACAGTGCAATTTCACATCATAATGTTCCTGCTGTCAGAGCTCCAGAGCACACAGGATTTATAACACGACATAATTGCTGTTAGTCAGACCAAGAGTGCATTTGAACTTGTTTGTTTATTCATTTCTGATAGACTGTTCTTTCCTCTCTCAGGGCTCTCCAGGGTGTTGCAGCACTGTGTGTGGGATCCCTGCAGCCCAGGCCCGACCCACCTGCTGCCGGAGCATTTCCAGGCGCTTTTCCCTCTCCTCCTCCTCCCGGGCCTGGAGCAGAACCAGCTCCTTCCTCTCCAGCAGCCGCTTCTGCAGGAGCGCCCTCCGGAACTCCACCCTGCAGAGCACACACAGGGAGGCACTGCGCAAGGGCACTCTGAAATGTCTCTCTTGGATCTGTGCTGAGAACCACCCTGAAGTTTCCCAGATCCACCTGATGATGGCTCAAACACCTGAGAAACACACCATGCTCTTTCATTTGCACATGTTCTTTTTTTGGACGTTTTTTGTTTGAGTTATTTTGGGAAGAGATGTTTGGGGAGTTGTATTTTTTTTATTTATTTTTGGGTGGATTTTAGTTGGTTAGTTGTTTCTTTGAACAACTTGGCTAACCTTTAAGATTTCATGTCTAGACTGAAGATTTTCACTGACATGCTTTATATAGTCTTGGTACTCTTTTTCTCTCCCCCATTTTCTTTGCCAAGAAGAAATGTTCTCTCACATCTGTGTACAGCAGAAGAAATCTTTCCTATAACCCTTTCCATTAAAAGAAACCCCTCACTCCCAATCTTATTACTGGAAGAACCAAGAAAACTTGAGAACTACATCCTTCTTCCAAAGGAAAAAGGTGGAGGTTCACACCAGCAACTCCAGGACTTTACTTTTGTGCTGCTCCACCTTCCACAGCAGGTGTTTACAGCTCCAGCAGCACCACCACAAACATCTTCCCTGATGATCCTCAGGCCACTCTGATCCTTATGGAGCTATAAGTACTCATTGGTACACTACTTCTAGTCCTTAGACAGGAGTTGCCAATGCCATGCTTTGCATTTGGAGAATTATCCATTTTTTGCCCTTCAAATTTGAACTCTCCTCTAGAGAAACTGAGATGAAGGAGCTGCTTCAACTATACTAAAACATGTATTTTCTTACTCTCCAAATTTTAGTAAGCTCAAAGGAGTATACAGTTTGTGCTATAAACTGTAAAAATCAGAACTAAACCTCCAGTTCTGTGGGTGGCTGGCAAAGACCTCTGTGTTAATAATCCAACCACAATTAGCAGGACAAACAAATTTGTCCCAAGAAGGTGGTATGAAGCTGGCTGAAGGTGTCCCAGAGAGACTTCCAGTTTCTCACTGTGGCCACTGCAGGAGGTCAGGCAGAGGAATGCCACAGCAGTAGCCTTCAGGGGTCCTTCTGTTCCAGGGAAAAAGCCTAATCTGCCTTTTACATGGAGAAAATTGAATAAAAAGCAGACAGTTTCTCTGAAAAATGACTAAAATTATATGACACTGAAACCCTCTCACTTGGCTTGAGCTGACTTCTGTGGTACATGTTCTAAAACACTCCAGAGTTCTCAAACACAGAATTCAGTACTCTGGAAGCTTCTGTGCATGGCCAAGAGGGAAGGCTGGGGGGCACCTGGCCCAGTCCAACCCAAACACTTTGTCTTGCCTGCAGCAGTTTTCCTGCACATAAGAATGCAAAGCAATGCTAAATTGAGACATTCTGTGGCCTTTACATCCCCAGTTTGAAATGGTCCAAGTGATCCCAACTGATTGCCAAAAACCAGCCGGGCAGAGCAGGGCAGAACAGAGGTTGGCACTGCATTCTCATGGGTGTGTTATCCTGAGGTCATCTAAACTGAGACTAAAACTCTCTCTGCACCAGGACACCACGATGCCACGTGTGTACCTGAGGTCTGTACAATCAAATGTTTTATTTTGTACAGTAGGTCAGTTCTGGGTAACAACGTTGAGCATTTACTGACTTCTGATTCACGACAGCCCAAAGGGGTGATTATTGCCTCCCTGCATTCCTCAACAAACTGTGCCAGTTCCTTATATTTTATTCTGCAGCACTTATTAGCATAAGAAAGAACATTCCTAGCACTATGGAAGAGTGCAATACACAGGTTTAAAGAAAAAAATCAGTTTTTCCTGATCAAATCCGCTGAAAACTGTGTAATTCAAATACATCTTTTCCCACAAGCTAAAATCACTGCAGGAATGTTTGAGGAAAGTGGAGGCATATTTGTAGCATAAAGATACAAACATTTAATTTAGCTGTCAGCAAGGTGTCCTAGCAAAATAAGACTGAAGTAGTGTTTCCCACAGAATGCTTAAGACCAAGCTTAATATTCTAATGCCAATGGCATTTGCATCCTCTTTTAATTGCATTTCAGGTCCACACAATTTGGTGGTTCCCTCTATGTAAAAAGTCGGGCTGTGCTTTGAGAGCAGTTATAACCAGAGCACATGCAGGGGGTTGTTTGTGTTCCTCTGACAGGGATTCCCCTAGGAAATCACACATTTCTTCAACAGGCCATTAAAGGCCACATTGTGCAACAAAGACTTGGCAATTCACGTGTGCAAGCAGGCTCAAGTCCTAAATCCCATTAAACAGGGAAAGAGCATCTACAAGTAGATGAGCAGTTTAGGACTCTCTAAGATAATAATTAATATCTTTAAGGCTGTTAAGTGCTGAATGAGCTCCTTTCACTTGCCCTTCAAACAAACCAAATGTGATTATAAATAATTTGCAAAGGATACAATCTTGATGCAACCTTAGTGTATAGACTGGGTTAACTGGCAAACAGGAAGAAAAAAATTACTTATCTCAGTTTATTCTAATTTAGAGAGGTGGAAGCTCAAAGCAAACTCGATTGTAAGAAGTTCCCATTGATACCATAGGTATTCACATTTAATTTCTTTTACCTTTCTCTGTCTTTAGCTGCTTGTTCAGCCATTAGTTTTCTCAGTTCCTCCAGGCGACGTAGATCTCTCTCCTCCTGTTCTTGCCACTTGAGCTGCTTCTCAGCCCAGTATTTTTTCAACTAGAGATTGAGCAAATACAGAAAACAAATCACCACTTGTCCCAAGCCAAGGCAGTGCCAACAAAGAGAAAAGCACCTTGCACAGAATGATGGACTCAGTGCAGAAAAACCCTTCACTATCATGATTCAGAATAAAACAGGTCTTCCAAACAGTGCTTATTATTTCAGAATTCCCAACCTGTAAGGCAATCATTTCTTTACACAGGCCATTTTTTGTGAAGAAACAACATGACCTATAGCCATATTTCTTAGAGTGCTTTTATTTAATATTGTTTGGAATACTTATATTTATGAAATAAAACTCTCTTTTGCAATTATTCCCTTTTTATATTCCCTGCTGTCTGAAGGTTTTCTCATAAACTCTAATTAGGGACCAGTGGATATTTTTGAAATTCCATGTTTAAATATATAGGAAAAATCAATCTGCAGTCCAATAGAGCAACTGTAGCATTGGTATTTGGAGTTAGTCACATTTTACCCTTTCCCATGTTTGGAATTGCCTGCCATACTCTGCCTGGGTTACCAACCTGGTAGCAGGCAGTCATTCCTTTCACACTGCTCACAGGTATTTTTAAATATTCTTCTTGCTGCCTCAGAACACTCCCCAGAAAAGCGGCTGCAGTATAAGGTTAGCAGCCCTTTTAAGGATCTAAGATGGAAAATACTCCAATGAAACATATGACTACTGACCCCAAACAGCTGCTATTCCATCTGTGCCTAGGCAGAGGACGGTTCTACATAGATATCACACACAGGAAAAGTTTGCACAACCAGCATATTTACAAATAAAATTAATATTGCTGGTGGTTGGGTCAGCACTGCCCAGCCAAGCCTCTTCCTTCCCTGTGGTTTCAGAGCCACCTGCCACTACAAACACTGTGTGTGTAAAGGCAAATACACAGAACAAGCTGGAACAAAAAGAAAAGCAGCAGCAAAGCTATTCATGACCTAAGCAGCAAACCCTCACTAAATGTCCCTCTCTGTATCTCTGGGGTCAGAGGTAAAACCCTAATGAAATAACCTCCTGGATTTTTGCCACATCATTGGAATAAAAAGGCCAACAAATACATGTGTGACACAGCTTGATTTGCTAAAGCACCGCATTCAGTCCAGCAGATTTCTGGATTTCTGTTAAGTTGCAACCAGGCCATTTCCCAAGGAGTGACACACGAGTACTGGGAATCCCCTGGCGATGTGCTGGTGCCCCCAAAGCTGCCCTGCAGGCTGGCAGGCTCCTGTGCTGCATTGCAGCACTCAGCTGCAGCACTGTGAGCTCCCTGAGCCTGCCACACTGCTCAAAGGCACAGCTCTGTGCAGCCAAACCCAGCCGAGCCCCTGCACTGCTTTGTCACACGGCAACAGTGGCGCCCTGGCTTGGCCAGGCTCCTTTGATAAGAAACGGAGTAAGAAGGAACAAAACTGGTGTGTCAGAACAGGCAGCTTTAGAGCTAAAATGGGCTGGAGCAAGACCCAACTGACCATTTGCCCTTCTCTATGTCAATACTTAATACTTTACAAGACTACAAGTGGTATGAAATCAGTTAAAGATTATAGGAGCAATTGTACACTTTAATATATGCAAAAATGTATAAAAATTTCTCATACTTTCTCTTTTTCCTGAGCTCTGCGAATGGTTTCCTGTTCTCTCTGTAGTCTTTCTCTCTCATCTTCCTTTTCTTTTCTTCTGGCAGCTACAGCAGCTTCTAGTTTAGCAGCTTCTTCCTGCTGTGCTTTCCACTGTAGGACCTGGAAGAAACAGTCCAAGAGACAGTCCTGCAGCAGACTGTGTAACTGCCTGTGACTGTGATCCTGCCAAGCTTCGGCTGGGAAGGAAACACATGTAATCCATTTACAAAGTAAGATTTATAATCTTATCAGCAACACAATCATTTAGCAAGCACCACCTCTCCACATGTTCATGTGCAGCTCACAACTGACTGGCATAGGATGCAATAAAATCACATATGAAAAGATTTTAGGCAAAATTGCTAAAACCATCTCAGTAATTCAGATCTTAAATTCCCCTTCAGCACTCAGGCTTTCAATGTCCATTAAGTAAGCTCCGAAGGGGTAGAGCCCCAGCGTCCCAGAGCAGAGCCCACTCACAGCCCCCAGCACTCGCTCTAGTGACAGAGCTTTGATCCTGCCAGCCCACAGACAGTGCAAACTCGCCGGGGGTCCTGCACACCCAGCATCCCCCTCCTCTGTGGGAGCAGAGGCAGAGCCGGCCAGGGCCCCCTCACATGGCTGGCACACCCTGGCAGGCTGTGCGGGTTCTGGGAGACACCCTGTCCCCTGCCCTGGGCAGGGACTCCCCTCCAGCCAGGAGGGTCCTGGTTTGCCTTGGTGCTGTCAGCAGCACTCGTGTGCTCATCTGTTCCACGCTGCTTTCAACAGGATTAATGATGGCTCCTTCTTGTGGGCTTGCCAGCTCTTTTTGTAATAGATTTGTCAAGTGCTAACAGAACTCTGCATTCCTCTAAGGAACAAGCATTGCAGCCATTTTTCAGCAGGATTTCTACACTACAGTGAGTACTTTAATACTAAGATATTAAAATGCTTACATTTTTTACCATCTACTGCATTTCACTGGCTGTGTGCACAGACTATTAATTCTTCTGGTTTGTGCTTATGAAAGATGTTCTGATCAGAAACCCAGAGCTCCCCCTGGTCCAAGGTTCTTGGTGAGCTACATCTCTGAGTGATGCCACGCTTGCCCCAGTTCTTGCTAAAATAACAATTTTACCTTGTTCTTTGCAGTACACTGAACAATGATGTGACTTCTCCTGGAGTGCAGGCAAAGTAATAACATGAAAATAACCTAAAAATGAGGAGCATGCAGAGGATGGAGACAGAAGTGCTCAATGACAGGATGGGAAACAATAGGCACAGACTGAAACACGTGAAATTCCATTCCATCCATCCCTTTCCTACTGAGAGGGTGGATGGACACCAGAACACACTGATCACGGAGGTTGTGGATCCTCCACCCCTTGGAGGGGTTTAAGCCTGGATTCAGAGTGGTCCTGGGTCACCAGCTGTGTGGGACCCTGCCTGGGCACAGGGTGCCCGGGGGGCTGAGAGGACCCTCCATCCTCAGCTGCAACACCCGAATGGAACCTCCCTCACACCTGAAACTTGCAGCACAGTGGCTGTTTCAATCCAAATCTTCACGCAGTGATTTTGCCAGCAGCCTGCTAATGCAGTTTTGCGGTTTAAGAATCTAAAATGAAATACTAAATTGCTTCAGTTACCCTTCACTTGTCACACTAATTAACTCAAAAAGGAATGCTTTGAAAATGAGTTACAAAACCCTTTCTACCTGGCTTTTGAAACAGACCGAAGCAAAACCACATGCAGGAAGCTTTAAAATCTAACAACAAGCAAACAGTGAAGGAAATCTGCTAAAAGCATACTCAGATTGGAGCTGGGATAAGCTGTAGAAGCATTTGAAGGAGCTTTAAATGTCTGTAATAATACCACTGAGATTTTCTAAACTGAAATGCAGTAACAATCAGATTATGTAACAAAAAATTGCTTTCTGTAAGCTTGGATTTTCCTACAGCCTGCTTCACGCTCCTTTCAAACTCTCCAGTACTCACATCAATGCCACTGCGCTCAGGACATGAGGCAGCTTCAGTTCCCTCCACGTCTGAGAACTCTTCTGATCCTTTATTGGGCTTCTCTGGATATTAATTTACCTATTAGCCAGGGTATTTTTTTGGTTGTTTGATTGCAGTCATTAGCATGTGAGGCCACTAAATTGGTCTCAGTGAAAGCTGCAGTTCCCTGACACTTCAGGGGAACCACTGCCTGGAAATGGAAGTGGAGAACAGAGTGGGCCCAGCAGAGTCTGGGACAAAACTGACTGAAGGAATGAAACCCCACTGAAGCTGCGAGCAGATACAGGGACCAATCCCATCTGAAATCATCTCAAGCCTTATTACTTCATTCTGATTAGCAGTGGTTTGCATGGCAGTGTTACCCCCCGATCTCGTGCCAGGCCATGATTACCTTCCCTGGTTGTTTCCACATAGCTCTTCCATTACAGCCTTTTGATTCAAGTCAGAAATTAATACTGGGGCACAATCTAGATTTTTGACAGGTTTCATACACACCAGTGAGCATAACCAAGCACCAAATCCAGACCTTCACTCAGCTGACAAAGCACTAATCATCCAACAGGATTCCCCAGGCAGAAGGGATCGGCCAACAACCCAGTGTGTATCCCCACTCCTCCTACAGTGCTCCCTACTCTGCCCTAAATCACTACTGACACACCCCCTTAACTCAGGGGGTAGACTCTGCTTTCCATCTTTATTCATTTAGGTTTTTGAATGTATGAGCCTACTGCCAAACAGGAAAATGGGTAATGAGAATGCCAGAGGAGAGTGTAACTGCACCATATTTGCTCACCATACCCAGTTATTATTTTCTGTAGGCAGCACATGAAGTTAGTTTAGATTATCCCTGCCCCATTCCCCTTGTTTTTATAATCCATGCCTTTTCATTAGAACAAAGCAAATTCACTTCCTTTTAAAATAATTCATAATTGTACCAAAAAAAACCCAAAACACATAATTGCAACCAAAACAAAAGAGGAAAAAAGGGGAAAATTGGCAAAAATCAGAAAAAGTGTTTACAAAATATGTACAAAATGTGATTCAGTAGGCTGGCCTTATGCCATGGCTTTTCCCATGTGAAGAGTTAAAGTCATATTGGATAAAATGTTCTTAGCAGAGCGGGGCTGCATTGCATTGTAAGAAACAACAAAAATTAGACATTAAGCAGCTGATTCAAATGCCAGGATAATTCCCTTTTTAAGGCACACTGGAACATTAAACCCCTCTGTGCTAGAGAGCAGTTGCAGTCCCAGAGCCCCAGCTCACTCTGCAGGCCAGGCTGCCCATGCAGGGGAACATCTCGTGGGAGCCTCGGCTGCACAGGAGGTGCCCAAACCGCCCCGTCCCTGTAACCCCAGGTTCCCAGGGGAACTCCTGGTGACCAAGGACAGAGTGGCCCCCTCAGCTGCATTGCCAGGCCCAGGCCCTGCTCTGTGCAGCCCCACAGTGCTCCCACCCAGCACACCTGTGCCACAGCTGAGGTGTCTCCGCAGCATTGCCCTGCTGGCAGCGCTTTCAGCTCACAAATGACCACCTGACGCTGCACTGCCAGCATTCCTACAACTGAAGCTTGCCAAGTAAGCCCGCTGCGTTCATCAGGCTTTTATCTCCAGAGGGTCTGGAGAACAAAAAAACCCTCCTGAACAATAATTCTGCCTCACCGAGGCAGCAATCTGGGAGCACAGACTGCACAAAAAAATTAATGTGCTCTTGATTGCATTCTTTCATTCCTAAGAGCACAAAATCAGAAGGGTAGATTTTACTGTGTCAACAGCAAATGTTTTATTTAAATATTAAAAAAAACCCTAGCAGTTAAACTAATATTGAAAATACACTGAAACCTGGCTCCCCCACTGCCTGTTCCACAAAGCAGCTTACATTTTAGCAGCACAAGCACTGCCAACATTAAGTTCTGAAAGTTTTTAATTACAACTGGCATTTCAAGTACATTTCACAGTTCATGTATTATTAGAGGAGCTTTTGCCAAGTGAATTATTAAATTGCTGTGCTGAACAGAATGTGTACACACCTATTTTCAGTTCATTATTTTAATATTGTATATTACAATAACGTAAAGTACACTACAAACTAATTAAAGTAATAAATTAGTTCTTTCACTCTAACATCTGAATAGTAATAATGTATTTACCATTTACTTAATGCTACAGATACATCTCTTTTAAAGACAGAACAATTTCAGAGACTTTAATTGGGATCTCCCATCAAATTAGCAAACAGTAATGCAGCACCATGTAAGAGTTTCTCTTTAAGCAGCAGTTTCTAAGAACACCCAGGGAAAATAAACCTTAGAGGATCTCTTCAAGAAAAATAACTTCACAAATGAAGATGCCACATGGCAAAAGTAGTACCACAGAATTTGGCTGGTTGTTGAAGCCCATGATAGAACAGGATTCCAGCACTGGAGATAGAGCCAGCCTGTTCGTGGTGGGGTCACAGCAACAGCAGGTCAGGGCTGCATGGTCCAAATGGCAAAATGGGATTATGAGATGACTAGAGACTCGAAAACTACATAAGGCAATCCAATATATATAAACCCCCACAATGATAAAGAAAGGAAACACACAATGTGTCTCCCCACATTTGCCCCACAGCTCCCAGTGGTTGTCCTGCAAAGAGCAAGAGCCACAAAGCTCTACCTCACGTTCCACAGTGGGGCCAGCACAGAGCACCTGAGCTCAGTGTTAGACTGTGCATGCCACCTGCACCCAACACTGGTGTCAGTACCAATAACATTGCTGCTGTGGGGCAAAGCTTCATGTTGGGCTACTAAAAGTACCCCTGAAGCACAAACAAGTCCAGCAGCTTTTCGGCCTGTCCAGAGCCCCACTAGTCGTTGAGAACCACAAAATAAGCTCTGGAAAGGATGAGCACCAAACTGTAGGATCCCCTGGATCTGCTGCCTTCCCATGGGATTTTCAGTCTGGAGTTCTCCAGCCATGTCAGGCTTCCCTACAGCTGCTTAGACCGTGCTCCTGTGGAGCTGGGGAGACAGAAGAAGCTTGGGATCAGAAGCCAAAAGCACACTGAAGAATGTCTACATTCAGGTAACTAGAGGGATCTACTCTCACTGCCCATACTGGCTCCAATCTTTCCCTCCCTCCCAACCTCACTGCATCATCACCATTTCTCTGCTCACTGTCTTGCTGAATATAGACTTGAGAGTCATCCCATTTATGGCAAGTCAGAGATACCTCTTCATTCTTCCAGATGGAAGCCACAAGGCACAGAGGGGAAAAAAGTGCCTCTCAATTGCAAATTTGGATTTAAACCACGTCAACCATGACATTTTTCCTTCACATTTTTAAAATAAGGACTGCAGCCTCAGAACAAGTTGGTGACCTAAGGAATTGTGTTTACAGAGAAAAAGGTATTTTAAAAGCTATGCTTTTCTAGCATGTCCTGAGAAATAAGCAAAGCAGATGTAAAAGGTTATTAAGTGATTAGAAGTTATGGGCTAAAGGACTGCAGCATCAGCTCCTCAGTAAGGATATTCTTCTGAGCTCGTTCCTAATGGACACATCAGCCAGTGAGGAAGATGATTTAATAAATTTAGCAAACTTTTTATTTCCGCACACAAGAGCGGGTCGTTACTTTCTATCTCCTCTAGAACTGGCCAAACTGAGATCACTAAAGATTAACATGGAAAACTCATTAAAAGGTGACTTTCATTGCCAGCAGTGCAGCCTTTTCACTTGCAATATAGTTCAGTCATTAATACTTCAGATAAAAGCAGCACATGCTGATCTGTGTCTTCTGCCTGAGAAACTCCCTGCCATTCTGACATGGGGAAAAAATAAAGGAAATCTTTTTTAAGAAATGGGGAGGGAAACACAGAAGAAAATAAAAGTTAAAGACCCAGTCTCCCATAAAAGAGGAGGGATTCACCCAGATAATTTCTCTCAGGGTTAATAGAAGTTAAGCACATAAATTCCACTTGGGCTAATGGGATAATAAATCCCTTAGACTAACATTTTACAAATGAAACAGGATAATAATAGAACACTGTGTTACAAAATTAACCCTTTTTTAAAGTCACTAATTATACAGAAATGTCTATTCAATGACTACTAAAAATTCTGTCCCAACAAAGCTGACATTGCCAAGGAAACTGGAACGTATAGACCTGTTACTGATGTGCAATTGTATCAACTGAAAATTAAACAAGATAGAAATATCTGCACTATTCAAACGCACTACAGACTGAAACATAAAATATTAACAGTGTTATTCCTGGAAATACAATAAGAATAGAAAGTGTATGCAGATATTCCTAAATGGAAAGCTAATGAGATGGGTGCCCCAGGGCATGAATACTAGAGCTTATAAAAGGGAAAAATTAAAAGGCATATTAAGAACAGTTCCCTGGGGTCTGACACATTACAGAACGGAGGAGTTTGTCCAAACAATGTGAAAAAGTCACCATTTTTTTAAATTTAGAAAGTGCTTTTTTATAAGCATCATACGTATCTTTTTCCTTTTCTCATGTATCAGTAACCTCATGAACTGCCAGGAATGTTTAAAACAGCCCATGAGTCAGGGACTCACTCAGCTGCAGAAGGTGGGAGGAAGTTCAGACGTGCAAGGGGGCTCCACATTGCAAGGATGATCAAGCAGCATCACTCAGCAAGAACCATTGCTGTTCACACGTTTCCTTCAGGTGCTGGTGGCACCAGCCCAGAGCTGCCCTGCTGTCTGTGCTCTGGGGTGCAGTGCTTAAGAGTCTGGTGGCCATCAGCTCCAGGGCAGTCACAATCCATGTGAACACCTGACTGCAAATATAAGCCCTCCAACCTCCCTGCAGCAGCCACACGAAGAGCAGGTCAGCAGTGAGGAGGACAGTCCCTCTCCCCGGGGACAGGACTGAGCTCTCCTGTCCCAGTGAAGAGCTTGTCTGCATTACTGTTACAGACAGTGAGCCCCTCCCGAGAATAAAGTTACAACAGCAGCACTTCTCAACATCCACAGGTCATTAACAAACCACTGTAATATTAACAGGTGGTGGTCTGAAGACTCCATTAACCTTCTACTCTTAAAACCCCATTTTCTCCAGTGATTCTTCGACCCTGAAAACCTCTGAACAGTATCTGGAATCACTTCCAGATTCCACAGGATCTTAAGTGACAAGCAGAAAGTGGTAAAAGCTAACAGTTTCTGCCTCTGACTAGCTCACACAAGACCTTTGAGAAGCATTAGAGCAGTATTAGAGCATTTGGCAATGGGATAATTAACAAATAATACACTCACAAATGTGTTAATCTCAGAAGATAATCTCATTCTGGCTGTGATTAAAAAAAATATCAGAAAAGTGGTTAAAAGTCACTGTGTTGATTGTTCACAGAACATTGTCTTCAGCCATACAAGTGTTTAAATCTGAAAAAGGAATATGAGAGAAAAGCACTGGAGCACAACCTTCAGCCATGACCTGAAGAGGAACAAGGCACTGCTTTCAGTGAGGAAACTGGGCTGGAATCAGCACTGATAAAACTGAGGATCCAGTGCAGGAGCAGTGCCAGTTCCCTGGAGCTGCCACCACAGCAAATCATCTTTGCTCAAGGCTGTGTGTGAACAGTTTACTTCTCACAGCTTGTCCTTGTACTTCCTCTCTCTTCCCAGCCAGCATTAGTGAACATCTTTCTGTTCTTGACAACGGGAGTGTCAACATTTTATTAACATGTTTAAATATTATGTAGGCTTAAATATTCACACGTGCATGACCTTAAGTAGGCTGTATTTCTATTTACAACTACTCATCTGAATTTGCTGTCCTTTTATATACAGTCTTCTCTCTCCTAGTCCCGTCTGCCACCATATGGAGACGACCTCCTTTGATCCTTTACTACTTCTGCAAGATTTTAACACAATTTCTCTTGCCTGAGGTGCCACTTTCCTTGCTAAAGGAGATAATTCTAAGAAAATATGGTTTGCATGAGCTGTGTGCTTGTCCAGCTACCCATCCTCAAGTAATTTTGGGGACCACCAGACAATTTCAACTAAATCTGAGAGAGAAGAATATGTCTCAAACATACTCCAGGGTCCTACAGGCTTTGGCAAACCTGTCGGCTGAGGCACCACGTGCTTCTGTGATCAGCAGAAGTTTTGGGGTGGAATGGGTTGTTCCAATGGATCTGAGCTGACAAGTCAGCCCATGGTTTCCTCCCATGCATGGCACCCTGTAGTCCCTGTTCCCCAAAGCCTGCCATTTGTGCCAGGTGGATTAGGCACAAATTTGTGATGGTGCTTTTGGAAGGATCCAAAGAAATACTCACAGTGGTTTAACAAGCTGCCTCTGGGTCTCACACCTGGAGCACAGGGCTCTGGGCACTCCTAGTCCTGCCCAAATGGGCTACAGGCAAATACTGGGGATACATTGTCAGAATAATTCAACAGGGGGCTGATAGATTCAGAAATAACACCATGTGGTAGAACATGGGGTACAGGGAAACAGGAGCCAAAGGAGGGGTGAAAGGACAACTAAGACAAATTTGCAGAGACAGGCTCTGCAAATGCTTCACACTTACTGAGCATGAGCTTCATCTGACCCAAAGGACACAATTCATTAGTGCTATGCTGACCCCAAACTATTAAATCCAGGTTTATTAGGTCTGGATTAAAAACGTACTACTGAGTCAGAGCTGGCTCATCTTTGACTAATGTTAAAGTCTTAGATATTTGCTCACATCCAGCTTTGGAGAAATACTATACCATCCTACAACTCTTCAGTTCACCACAAACTTTACCACAAAAATCAGTAGCTGTATTTGAAATTTAAGTTATTAAAGCTTCCTTGTATTTTTTATGTCCAACAAATGAATGGGTCAGCTCAGTGGTGAACAGACAATGCTCCCGAAAAAGAAAACTCTTCTTTTAGGTATCCCACTATCAAAATATTTATTCTTTAAAGTTTCCTTCAACATGATCAGGTTATAGTCAAAGTACTAGACATGATACCTGCGCAGTCTGCGGTTTGGTTTTTTTTTTACATTCGGTTGTAATACTTCATTGTTGACCTCCTCTGGCAGTCAAAGCACTTAAATCAGTGACTTGACTATATGCTGAATAAGAAAATTTTTTCCCCTGAGTTTACTGGCACATTCTTTCTTATAATACAGGAAAATAAAAGGAAGGCAATTTGTGACATGTTTTATATGATTTGCAACATTCCAGTTAATTCCACCTAACACTTTTCCTTTCAAAATTAATCTTAGTTTCTGCTAGGATAAGGAATGCAAGAGCTGCTCTCCCAAAATTCACAGCGTGTTGCAAGAGATTTTAGCACTGGAGTGGGGATTAATCCTGGAACACAAAACAAGGAAGAGAAGAGATTTAAAGGCAGGCAGGCACAGAGCTCTGTGCTGAGGAAGAAGAAGCCCACGTTACGCATGACACACAGGAGATCAAACTGCCCTTCTGTCTGCTGCTGCAGGACTCCCCTTGAGTGCTCCTTTAAAACTGTTTCACCTGAAGATGGAAAGTACCAGATTACAAATATGTTACAATAGATTCAATAGCAAAACAATGTTTAGAAGGCACGCAGACAGCCTCGACTGAATTTCTAGAGGTTTTCCAGCAAGTACTTCCACCCTTCAAACCAAGCTGTCAGGTAGCACATCCTAACCCTCCAAAAAGATCACTCCTCCATTCATGCCTCACCTACCTTGTGACATGGACACATTTGCTTCTCTGTGTTGTTTAGAAAGAGGATGTTTACACAGAAATAATATTTTACAGTGTCTGCCCCAGAACCCTGGCAGGGGCAGATCCCACAGTACAAAGCACTCCAAACTGAGTGACTCCCGATCACTCATCCAAGTGTAACCCCCAGGGTTAGTTTAGTTTGCTTTCCCATGGCAAGGAGAGGTGTTGAAGATATGTACAGCAGGCACATTTCCTCTCTACAAATGCACAGTGCATCCTCCACAGCATTATTCCCTTCACACTTTGTTTCATTCAGATGACTACCATATGGCACTCGTGATTTATTTCACCTGAGCCTCTTGAGTTGTTCCAAAATTCCTCCTTAGAGACTCTGCTTTCTGCTAGGGACACACATTGATCTTCTGTGAGATGGAACATGGAATAAGAATTTGGAAGTCCTTTCTCCAGCTAAAAACTGATCAAAATAATAATTTATCTTCTCTGTTGCTTTACTTTTTAATTGCTATCACCCCCTGTCAGTCACAAGGCCTAGAGTGGCACGACTAGGGTGTATCACCTGCCCAGTGGCACAGGTGCTTCTACTGCATTTAAAACAGCTTTAAATCATGCAGTCTTACTCAGCCTGCAGTGCCTTTGGTTTGTTGTTGACAGAGGAAAAAAACTATAAAAGTTAGGTGATATCACGTGGTTATTGCAGTAATTAAAACCATGCACAGCCTGTCAGATATCACAGATCTTACAGTGCATATGCCATCACTTCCTTTCACAGGTGATGCCAATAGGCACATAAATGCTGTGGCTTTCTCTGAAACCTGCTGCTGTAATAAAGGAGAGCTCTGTCCCTCTCAGTCAGATACAACCTCCTGACACTCATACCTAGAGTTTACTTGCAGCTAAATCATTATAGGAACTACACTGCCCCTCTGGCAAAGTGATACGAGTAAGATTCCCTTATGCTAAACTTATGAAATGCAAAACATTAAGTCAGTCAATGGCCAAAGAGAAAAGGGGGGAGAACAGCCCTAATCCCTGATTTCCAGCTCCACACTCATTCCCTCAGAGACAGATTCACTTTGTACCCACCTTAGGACCCCTGTCAGAGGGGGTTTATCCATGGAAATTGGCTCACTGGACTGAGAGCTCCCTTTTACCTGACAGCTCCCAGCAGCCACTTTCCATGTCCAACACTCTGTAGCTGCACTGTCCAGATGTGTAGAAAGACAAGGCCGTGAAATGAACTCTAAGTGGGCAAACTAGGAGTTTTCAAACACCCATCAAACCCAGAGAACCCATGGATACATTCAGGACCATTTCTCTGAATGATACCAGCTTCCGTCCTCCAGCCCTCTGAGCTGTGGAGCTGATCAAAACAAGGTCACAATGATATCCTCCTCTAATGAAAAAATTGTTCCTTTTTCATTCCTCTTTTCTGGGGAACAGGTGAGTTGTTTTTGTTCAAACATTCAACACTTTAACAAAGATCCCTTTGAAGGTCACCCTTGAAAAGTGCAGGCCTAATAGGCTTAAGTTTCAAACAGGTCCAGGTTACTGGAAACAGGAGGTCAGAATCCAAAAAACTTTTAGGCAATGTTCAGTGCGTCTGTGAGAACCTCAACTACATGGAATCAACGTAAGTACTCCAGCACACACTTTTTACTTCTTGTGGGGAAGGAAAATAGAAGAAACAAAGGAAGAAAAAGTGACTCATAAATTCACAGTTCTGGAATAAATGGCCCTTCCACCTCTGATTGCATAGGTAAGAGACACACAGACGTTCCAGAAAGAAAGGCCTAGGTAAAAACCCATCAAACACCGCCCAGCTCCAGAGAACCACTCCTTACTGCACCTGGCTCCAGGGAAGGCTGCCACGGGAGTCAGGGTACTCCCCACTTAGTCAAGCCCAGACAGTTTCTAACCCTAAAGTGTTTAGATTCAAACCTTCCTATGCCAGACAGCTCCAGAACAGGAGACAGAGGGCTTTTGTATTATTACTAAGGGAAAAACTAGCATCAACATCAAAATTCCTCCTCACAGCACAGGCTTTACTGTGCTTTCTTACTTGTAGAAAACCTACTTACTTGTAGAAAAAGTACTTAGTGTTTCACTGAAAAGAGAGGGCTCAGCAGAGAGAATGTTGGTAAGGTGAGAAGAACACACCGCGCCTGCTCTCGGATGTTCATCTCTGTGCAAGTCCAAAATCACAGAGAGCTGGTTAAACAAACCTTAACATGCCTCTCGTGCCCAGAAATGGGATTCCTCCAACAAACGCCTGAGGCATGAACATCACAACACCTTCCTCTTGTGTTCAGGCTCCTCCCGTTGTATTCTATTCTCTTACCAAAAACACCCAGGTATTCTCATCTTTTTTTAACCTCTCAACACAGTAAATCACCTTCTGGAATACTGTGAAACTTCCACAGCAAGAGCAAACAAGTTACAGGATCCATTGTTTCAGGTCTTAGAAAGCATTCTTAAAAATAAAAAGAAGGGCATACAGATATTATTTCTCTGAAAATGAAAAGAGGCTAGTGTTAAGCTAAAAACTTCATTTTGACTTTATCAGTGAGAAACAGATTTGTGGTGGGTTTATAACCAAACATACCTTTGCTTTCAGCTCAGCACAGATCTCCAGCTGCTTTTGCCTGGAGTCAGCCCGTGCCACTTCTGCCTCGTGAGCAGCAGCAGCTTCAGCAGCAGTTGCCACTGCCCTAAGGACAAAGGCTTTCCTAGCCTGAGCCCAGTTTAACAGCAAGACTCTGCGCTGATTCCTAAGGGAATGGCAACGATCCCAAGCTTTCTCATGAGCAACCTGAAAGAGGAAAGCATTTCAGAGGGCTTTAAAAACTATGCATTACTAATATAAAATTATTCTAGATATTCATGCAAACCTTGAATAGAATTAAATTATTCTATCAGCAGTAATCCACAATGCAGGGCCAGTGCACTCTGCCAGGGATGTTCAGGTGTCCCTGGGTGGTGACCCCTCTGCAGCCTTGCCCTCTCTGCCTGCACCGTGTGCCACTCCAGCATCCTGCTGGCCCACTGCTCTTTGCTGAACTGCACTTTTGCAATAGGAAAGAAATGCAATGGTCCCTTCCTGCCCTGAGGGACATAAAATACAAGTAGGTCCTTCCAATACATCTCCAGAGATGCTGAGCATTTCCAGCAAGATGAGGCTTTTCTTAGCAAATTGTGATCTACAGAGGACACTGATAACTGCAACTGTACAAAAGCAGTACAGGTGAGAATCAGCTTCACTTCTTTCCTAACAGGAAATTTGGAAATAGAATCTTAGCTTGCCAAGCAGCACAGTGCCACCACCAGTGTCACCACCTGGCAAAAAGAGGGAGTGTTTAATCCACAATACACCTCCTTTGGCCTAATGCAGTGAGGTTCCCAAGCACATTCCAGCCTCAAGACTTTGACAGAAGTAGCAGCAGGTACAACTGCAGAGACTGAGGCCACTGAGTCTTGAGCCTGTCTTATATCCCCAAAAATACAAGTTACAGGGCTGCAGGAGATTCTCGAGATGGCTGGCTGCCCACAAGTGTCCAGGGGACCATTCCAGTAATTTTCAGGCTTCTGGCAGGGGACGCTGACTGTGCCTGGCTCACAGATATGCCCATCAGCTTGTGGCTGGAGGGAGATGCCTCTGGATTGTCCCCTCGGTCAAACACATGGGCCCACATCTCACCAGTTCCCTCTGCCAGGGCTGCTGCCCCAGACTCACAAGCTGCCAAGGCTGAGACAAGGCACGGGATGGAGCATTTGCTCTTCCAAAACCAGACCTCTGCAATGAGCTGCTGTGGGATCAGGCACTGGGAGCTTGTCCCCTGACCGCCATGCACAGAGGGAAGGAGGCCCAGAAGGCTCTCAGGCTGATATTCCAATGTTACACACACACTTTAAGAATAGATCCTTCACACTGTTTTAGCATTTCTGTATTTGCCATGCTAATACACATACTACAAGGTATCAGTTCAATGCACAGACTTTAAATGTAGCATTTTTAAATTTTAAAGGAACCTTCAAAGAATTGGGGAGAACCATTAATAGTGGCTGTGCTTAAAATACACCTCCACTGTCCAAAGCATGTGATTATTCAGCCCAGTACTCCAAGGCAAAAGTTCTGAAATCCATAAGAACTTTATTTTTAGTGAAACTTGGGCTAATTAACAGTATCACTTCACTGTCACTCCTTTGCACTAGACACTCCTCAAACCCAGGGAAGTAGATGGTCTAAAAATACGGTCAGAGATAAAAAAAGCCTCCTGCTTTCCTTATGAGTTCCTGAAGTGTTCTGGCCTTGAAATGGGTTTCTCTATTAGTGTTATGTGCTTATTCACTGTGGAGTATAAGAGGAATCAGCAATCAATTTGAAAGGCATTATCACATAAAAATAGCCTCTCCCTGAGAACAGGAGATAACTTTTCACTCTTCCTGCTATATACATGCCACAGAACAATTAAAATAACTATTACTAGACAGTGTGATAAGGCTCTACATCCTCATGAAAAATAAAAACACCAAGAGAAGCAGAGCAGCATGACATAGCTATAAAACTGCACAGCAAAAGCAGTGCTAACAAATTATTTTTGTGAATTTGGCTGTAAGAGCATGTAGAACTATAAAATTTCCCCAGGGCTTGTTTTGAAGAGGTGATACGTTTAAAGTTCCTGCATTTTGAAAACAGGGACATATCTTCACTGTGCAGAACAAAATTTATAATTAAGAAATTTTAAAGCAACTTTGATAAACATTCTTTAATACAACTGCTCACTGCAGAGTTTGTGTAAGAATTTGTATAATTGAACAAATATTTAAGCCAACACTGACCAGCTCATGCCTGGATTTGTGGGGAAGGTATCTCTGCAGCACATCCAGGTACAAAGTCCTCCTCCTCTGAAGATCACTTGGATACTGATTGATAACAGTCTCGAAAACCCACTGATCTTCTTCCTTCCAGTCACTGTTCCTAAAGGAATGCAAAACAATTCGCCCCAGTACAACTTAACCACTGAAAAGGAGGACTTTGGTTGTGGGTTATTTTTACAGCCCAGCTTTCAGTGGGTTCACAGCCCTGATGCTGTAAACTGGATGTTGGGTCAGAGCTGAGAAAAGATTTAATGAACCAGAGCAAACATATATTGCTTTGCTAATGTGACCGTATATTGTGCCATTGTTTGGGCAAACCATTCTGTTCTAGCCTGGCTTTTCCCTGGGGAATGGCACTGTGTATCTCCACCATGCCACAGCAGTGGATAGCCAGTCACCCCACATGGGAAAATACAACGCAGAAAAGGATGAAGATGATCAGACTCTACCACTGAGCACTGACTAAATGATCAAAATGGAATGAATGAAGTGACAATCCTTGCATGCAGCTCAATGAGGAGCAAGTTTAAAACCAAACTCCTAACAGCCAGAAACTCCTCAGCAAGGCATAAGATTGCACATTTTTCAGAATAGGAGCTGTAGCAATCAGCTTACAATCATCTATCTCTGGAAATTAGAGTAGCAAGTAACATCCAGCTAAAACAGAGTACCAAGGGCTTGGACTCAGTAGCTCAGATTTTACCCTCAGTCTGAACTCTTGGCCCTGAAGGGATTAAAGTCAGGCTGTCACTGTCAGCATTAACATCCAAGCAGCAACACTGAGTCAGGCCAAAAGGTCTCTCTAGCCCAGTGACCTGATTTCAGAAGTGACTAAGAGCCTAGGGATAATTAAAAGAAGGCAATCATGAGACTCTGTAACCCCCACTCCAAATTCCTGCCACCTCCAGCTGCTGCAGTTCCTTCTGCCTGAGCCAGCAGCAGTGCCTTGGTATTCCACAGCACTACCTCCGTATTCCCCACACTGCATCCAGTACAGCATTGGAGCAGCCTTACTCTTACACAGGCACAAAGGACAGCTACTTCAGAAAGGGGCATTTTTGTGAGGTGCTCACATGTAATTAATACTGAACTAGACTTCATGATATGATCCAGCATTATCTGAGGAGAAAATAGTGACCATTAGTGCTAAGAAACAATTCTGTGTAACCCAGTTGAACACAACTTCTCTGTAACACATTGTGCAGTAAACCTGCAGTGCATTGTCCCCATTGCACAGCACCCAGGAGTTTGTTATGGAACCCAGCCCTCTTGAAAATGAATGTAGGCAGCCTTGAAATGGGAGAGCAAAGATCCAGCTTCTCTAAAAGGTTTATTTGCAGCAACTGGCAACAACTCAGCAAAGGCCAGAGGCAACCTAGCAAGTGAAAGGGCATAAGCCAAAGTGGAACAGCAATGCAAGTGTTTCTTTACAGGCGCCTGCTGAATTTCCCAGACAGACAATGACTAGAGATGTCTGAGCTGGGTGGGTTCCACACCCTAAGCCCAAAGCAGCAGCAGTGCCCCAGAAGGGAAATGGGGCTAAAGGATCCTTCCAAGAGGGAATGGTGCTGTAACATCCCCCAAGCTCCCCGCTGCAGGCCTGGAGCAGCAGAGACAGCCCCTGAGCTTGGTCCCTGAGGTGGCAGAGGAAGGCTGTGCTGTTCCTGCAGCATTTACTGCCTCTAAGTGAAACGTCCTGCAACTGACCCTCAGGAATTAATGTTTTAAACTCCTCCCTCTTCTTTAGAGGGAGCTTTTTTATGAAATCAGTCCATTGATTATAGATTTTGTGTGTTATAATCTGATATTCTGAGGCATAGGAATTCTGAAGAACTTTAATGAGTAACTTAATTATTCTTTGCTACAATTTAAATCTTTCTCTGCGATTGCTCCTACTGATCTGAACTAAGTGAGGACAAGTATTTTTTAATGTGACACCTAGAATACTTGTCTTTCCAGCCCCAACACTTTATTAATTTGTGTATTAGAAGAATCACCATAAAACCCTGGCAGCCATCACTCAGGGGGACTACCAGCCCTTCTAAGAGAGTGTTTACTGGTTTATAGATTGGATTTTCAGCTATCTCTTGTAATTTCTGAAAAAAGCAGTAATCCTCTTCTGTGAAACCTGACACACCTCAGTATGGTGACATCTGAACACATCCCTTTAGTACAGCAGTGAGACAGTAGGTCTAAGAGCTGAGATTCTCTTTTGTAACCTTCTGCCTTAGACATTTCTGCCCACACAGGCTGATGAACAAATAGAGGTCTTCTGCCTACAAGATGAGTAAGGCAGAGTGACATATATCTTGGTCAGGGAAAATTGCCCCACACAGGGGCAGATGCACCAGCTGTTACACCAGTTCCTGCCTCCCCCATCTCACACATCTTTCAAGGTCCCTGCAATTTATATTCCTCTAATGAATCTCTGCACTGCTCTAAACAAGGAGGAGAAATTAAGGTTTGTGGGAGATCCTCTAGGGAGCAATCAGCTGGAGCTACAGCTACAAGTAGTTTATTGTGAGTAGGGACAAACTGACTGCCAATGCCTTGGTTTGTCAGCTGTGCCAAAATTTGTCAGCTGTGCTGAGATTTTGTCAGCTGCTCATAGACAAATAGCATAAAAAAAAAAAATCAGCATGACCCAGCCCGGCGCGTTCACAGCACTAAACGCACAGGGAATTTCAACAGAGCCGGCTGAATGAACCCGAGATGGCACCTCACTGACACTTCGCTGGAATTCCAGAAAGGAACAGCTCGTTTACTACAAGTCTGAAAAGCGCCAACGCACTTGACATGAATATTTAAAGGAATATCAGGTTTCTGCAGTGTCAAGATATTGACAAACGTTTGCCAGGCTGAAAGCACGACCCAAATTTTAAACGGAGCCCTTGCTTTCCCTGTGTGCAGCATCGTAGCAGAGCACGGCACAGCCTTGATTTTGTTTCAGAGCTGAAACACAGCAATTGTCTTCTATGCAACAGCCCTGAGAGGCAGCTGCTTCCTTTGAAACAGATTTCCCCAGCATTAATCCCTGGCTTGACACGTCCTAAAGAATGCAAACAGCCCCGAGGGGAAGCTCCCCTCTCCCCTGTAATCCCCGCAGATCCCCCGCAGCAGCAGCGTGTGCTGGCAGCGCTGCCGGGCTGGCTCTGCAGACACACACAGTGCCACAATGGCACCGAGGGAGATGCCAGCCCCCCGCTATCAACTGTGTCACTGCCGACTGCTGTACCAGAGACAGCCCCGTAACAAGCCTGGAAAGAGGAGCTAAATAGACTTGACTCTGTCCTCCTCTCCCATTCATTTGAAGGATGCTGCAGAGGACACAGTGCTGAGTCTGCAATGCTCCATTCATCCTTCAGTGATTTAAATAATTGAGACTTCCTTGGAAATCGTGGCAAAAGTATAATAGTGCTTAGAGAATCAGCAGCTGTAAGACACACATCAGTTCCAAATCTATAATTTGTGGCATATCTCAGGAGCTGGGTATTTCCCAAACACAAAAACTTGTGGTTTAGCAGCAGTAAAAAGAATAAAATTAGATAATACAATATTATAATCCTATATTAGGCTTGAAAGAAATCCCAGATTTTATTTTCATTTCTAAAAGCAATGACCACTGCAATGTGCACTCTAGTGGGACTGAAAAGCACACAGAATAGATCAAAATGCTATCTTAGTCTGAATTTTCTTTTTTGGACATTCTATGTGCATTTTCCAAATTCTCTGTTCCAGACAGTCTGAACAGTTAAAAAATGAGATGTGCAATGCAGAGTAGTATCAGCTGAAGGTTTCTTCACTGTCCATTCAAGAATATGATGAGAGAGGAAGGAGGGAGCAGCAATCTCCAGCTAAAGTGACCAGGTTACCATGTTATCGTAGAATCAAGTTGTGCTACTGAACAGCTTCTCAGCAGATCAAAAGAATGAGGGAAGAAATGTATTGCAGGAGGCTGTTTGGCCTCTGTGGGTACAGAGCAATGACAAAAACCACACAGGCTTCATTAAGGCTGTATTAATCAGCAGAGCACAGGGGATACACACCAAGGTCAAGGACCTGTCACTCCATTTCTGACAGCATTATCTGTGCCACTTGGATCACAGGCAGCGTGATGAGTTATACAATACTTCAATCACAGTGCTGCATCTTTGCAAACTCATAGAATATTTCCATGCAAATTAGCCAATATAAACGTAAGAAGTGACAAGAGTGTCATGCCTTTTATAAACCCAGATATTGGAAGTAAGCAATGCTAGCAAAACAAAGCCTTGCTTTCTTTTCTTTTAATTGAAAACACATTTTAATGTGGGTTAAGTAATAGAAACATAAGTGAGCAATACATTAAAGATTTGGAGACCAGAAGGCAAGCAAAAACCCCAAGATCTAACTTTAAATGAATTGCCTGAGATAATTGGTAATGGTTCATTTATGATTCCCTACATTCCCAGCTCTCAGTTCTGGCACACGCTGAGCCAAAGTGGGTCTCTTGTCCCCCAGTGCTGCCTTACAGCCCCTCAACACTGACACTTCCTCCAGCATTTTCTCCAGCTACATCCCCTTTGCTTTTCCCATCTGAACATCACCACCTCATTCATGCACGTGTTCATGCTACAACCTTGAAAATATGGCATTTTATCTTTAAGTCTTGATATTATTGAATTATCAGTGCAAAATTACCTAGCTCTAGCCCTGAGTTCACACCTGGCCTACGATCAGTGAAAATACCATGGCAGATTTTTCAACCATTTTCAGAAATTCTCATTTACATTGATGTTTGTCTGTTATTCAGTAGCACACATGCTGTGTGGGTCGAGGATTTTAACTTATGAATTCTCACCAAAATTGTGTTGATCATAAACCTTAACACAATTTTAATTAAAACCACTAGAAAGACTTTGTACATATTTAATGATTTTGCATTTGTCACAGGTTTTCATCAGGGTTGTTAAAGTGTCTGTAAGAGCAACTGTAACAAAGTGTTAGAGACAGCAGCAAAGAACTGCTGCAAATTTGCCACTTGCTGCTTAATAAATGCTGTAAGTATGGGATAAATCAAAGCAATTTTTAATAAGTATCACACCATAACAGCTAGGATGCTGCAGTAATAATATACAGGTTTCAAGTGACTGAAAAGGAACCTACAGACTATCTGTACAATTTGTACAAAAGATAAGATCACATAACATCACTTTCTATGGCACCCAACACCTTTAACCTGCTCCAGCACACCAAAGTAACTCAGCAGCAGGGACAGAAGATCCAAGTGCTGCACTGTAGGTTTATACAGAAAAGAGATTTGGAACCAGCATGACACTGTTTTACCAAGGAAACTCAAGGACCTTCCTGCTCTCCCCAGTCTCCTCAGTCTCCTTCTGGGCAGAAGGAGACTGGGCTCAGTTCCTTCTGCCCAGGCTTCCAGCCATTCCACTGACCTCCCCCTTCTCCATCTTCAAACCCAAAGCCATCCTAAGCCAGAGGAACACGGAGACATGGTAAAAAGAAGGCAAAGCCCATCCAATACCAGCAACTCAGTATCTCCTGGACTCTGGAGAGTCTCAGCAGAAAGGATAAGCTTTATACTATTAATGTTTAGGTTTGTTACATTTCTAGATCATTAGGAATAACATTCTTTCTTAAAAAGTGCTTCATTTACAGAAAAATCTCTCCTCCTTTCAGTTAATCTGAATCAGAGCTATAAACATTTTTTACATTTCTTTGTGATGACAATTACTGCAGTGTTCCAAAATTTGTAAAAAAATTGGACCTTTTTATGTGCTTTACAGATAAAAACGTTCTGAACATGTCTTGGAAAGCCTGCACTTTTCTGTCATCAATTTGATAGTAATTGCCACACAGAAAGAGTAACTTCTATTCCTGCAAGAGCATGTGAAGAGGATATTTGATAGACACCAGATTGTTGGTTCCTTATCCCACCAAACGTGTTGCTAATTATTCCAGCAGAGAACTTTTGCAAGGACTGGCTGCCCTCAGCTCCGTAAACACTGCCCAGCTGTGCAGCCCCAGCTCTGGGCAGAACCTCCACTGCTCTGCACCAAACAGCACCAGTTCGAATGGCAAAGCCAACTGCAGCACCTACAGGTTACAAACCACGTTATAGGTACTTTGGTTCCCAACAAAAGTCATGCAGAAACCTGTCCTTACCTGGACAAATCTTCCAACTGCTGGTCAATCTCCTGAAGCCTGGCCCAGTACCCACTGGCAAGCTCTTGGTACTCTTGGATCACTAAGGTCTTCAAGTCAAGGTAAGGACATTCCAGAGACAGCAGCTCAGAAGGAACTTCATGGAAAAGTCCATTTTTCTCCTCCAAAGAGCCTGCTAATGCCTGCAATAGACAAATGTTGATCAGAATGCTGTTCTGCATCATATTTTCTCCCTCAAGAAGTTGCTAATTGAACTTATAAGGAAAAGCTTACATTTGCTTTATAGTCTTCAAGCTCTCTCTCCAAAGCCAGACTTTCAAGGATAAGACCTTCCAAAGCTGCCTTCTGCTGCTCCTTCACAAATTTGATCTATTTCATAAAACATGTTGCTGTTACTACTTTATCTTGTTACAATATGAAAGCTCTTATTTAGAAACAGTTGGATTCCCAGCCCTGCACTGTACACTTCTACAGATTTTAGTGAGCAGATCTAAACACGGCAAGTAGAGAGGTCACAGGACACTCCACATGTCAGTTACAGTCCCAAAATTTAACATAAAAATGAATGCAAATGCTAAAAATACGGTGATAATAAATTGTCCAAATAAAGCTGAAATACCAACCTGCTGTAACATCTCAGATGAATTGATCTCAGGTTTCTGATAAGATTCTTCTGAGAGGTAATGCTGCATTTCTGCCAGCTTGAGTTTCAAATCCTCCTTTAGCTGCCAGACAGGAACCAGTGTGTTTGTTTGGTAAGTGCCCCGTGCCATGGACAATTCCTGCTCTGCATCCAAACAAAACAAAGCTTTCTCCAACACACAAAACATTACACAGCACTGTGCTTTGCAAATCTAAACCTGTCAAGACAGGGATTTAAAAACTCAAACAATCAACATAATTTTGACTTTAAAAAAAAAATTAAGAAATTCATAAAAATTCTTACCCAAGTCCCTCAAATCCAAAAAAAAGTTGTGCTTATGGCTTTCTTCATTAAGAAAAGTCTTTATTTCTCCTTCTGCTTTCTGCCTGAAAGGTATGAACACGGATTTTACAGAAGCTTTAATTTCTTATTCATTATGTTTGCAAGAATGATAAGCATCAAATACTTCCAATAATCAATGAAAAGGGGGATTCTTTGCCCGGGAAGGCATGAAGTGCAGGACTTGGACACGAGGGTGGTAAGGAAGCCACAAATGTTCCTGTAGGTCTGTCTATACAGTACCCAGGGCAATAGACAGGAACAGCAATAATGTTCCCTGTTACAAGTGCGACCTCAATACACACATCCAGAGACAGACTCCAAAGGAACTAAGACTGAAAACGTTGGATGCAGAAATTCTGTCTGCTGGAGTCTTTCCTTAGCAAGGCCTCCTTCAGGTTCCTCAGCTCTTACCTGCTCTCACTCAGCCTCTTATGCTCTTGCCACCACACCTGCCGGTGCTGTTTCAGCAGCATTTGCTCTTTGTTAATTTTTGAAACTTGCTCTGTTTTTTTAATCTGCAGGGAAAATTAAAGCTTGTATTTTGAATCTGTTCAACAGCTTTATCAAATGCTCTTCTATTGAAACTGCTAACTACAGATTGATGAACATGATAGCTTTTTTTCAAAGTCTTTTTTCCAAAAACTTTTTTTTCCTAAAGAACAATGTGTTCAAGTGTAGCCAATTTTCATGGGGAAAAAAAGTTTATTTCATTTCAAATCACAACTAAATGAGAGAAGAAAGTGAAAAAAAATGGAGTCCATTTTCTTTGCTTTTCCATCTGTGTTTCCCAGGAGGTGAAGCAGGGGGGAAGATGAGCAGGAGAAAGAAAAATTCTTACAGGTGGGAAGATAAAAGAGTGAAAGCATGTCTTTCAAGAAAAAGAATTTCAAAAATGTATTACTAAAAAAGAGCATTTTTACAAAATCTATCCAATTAAAGAGGCTCTGAGACTGTCTGAGGGCTTCACAAAAACGTTGCTTCACACTTCAGATGAAATAGGAATACCTCCTTTTGAGACAGATGAAGTTACTGCTTAAGCCAGAAGAAAAGGTGCCAGGAGAGGCTGCTGCAGTGGCCACCCCATGACTCTGGCTACCCAACAGTGAAGGAAAAGGGATCAAAGCCTGTGGCTGCCAGACATCCCTGAGACATTTCCTCTCCCCCTCCTGCCACCGTGACTGTCTCTGGCCTCTCAGTGCATACTGAGGACAAAGCTCCTTTCCCACCCCTCTCTGTGCTGCCTTGCCACCCCCTTCCTCCAGAACACTTGTCCTCACCCCTGGCCCAGCCAACTTCTGGTTGCAAGACCCTTCTGATTCCAGCAGCTCCCACAATTCAGACACAAGCCCCTCTTTCACCTCCCCAGAACCTCCTTCCTGCAGATACATTATCCTATGGCAGAATTGTAGCAAGACAAGGAAAAACCTTGGGGAAGTCTTGTCCTCGTTCATAACAAGGAGAAATGAATAAAGATCTCACTCCACATCTAGTTCAGCAAAGGAATGATGTTCTGAGACAAAATACTGGGTTTTCACTTGGCTCAGGTGGAACCAACCTGCAATTGTCCTGCCCAGGGCAAGCTGCACAAACCCACCCGTGACCCCTCTGCTCACAGAGCACTAGGAACACACACAGGCACATCCCCCAGCATGTTCCCACTCACTCCTGCCCCACTGGGTCAGGGACATCAACAGGGAAAGCTGCAGGACACTGTGCAGCACTCACAGGAGGGAAGGAGGGTTCCAGCAATTCTCCAATCACAGCCCCTCAGTCACCACCACCAAAGCTAAAATCCTACTTTTGAAATGAGAAATATTTACACATCTCAGATGAATCTGAGTTTAGTACACCTGGTTTCTAGATAGTCTTGTAGGGAAGAATGTGGCTGATCCATCGTACTTGGCAGCAAACCTGGCTAGGGGGTGTTCTTGGGGAAAGAAGCTGCAGTGGGGCCATGGAGACATTGTGGGATGGTGGCTCAGAAACAAGGAAGCTGCATGTGTGGCTGTACTAGAACAGAGCTGGAGCACACCTGTGCCATGCTTTCAACAACTATGTTACAGTGTCTTTGAATCAAAGAGAATGTCTCATTTTTATTGCTTACATATTTTCAAGTTTAAGAAGTTATTTACAGCTTCCTCTTGATTACCATTAGGTGCTTAAAACCACACTTCAGCAAACAGAACCCTGTGTTTAAAGCAATCTGAAACTATACACATCTTCAAATTGGTTCTAAAACTAAGGTGAAACAAATCTGTACATATGCTCTTGAAATTATTTTATAGAAACAGTAATGCCATTTATGTATTTAAGTACTGCTGCAATATTACCCTTTTTTTTCCTGTGTGTGCTGTCTTTTTCTTTCTTAAATAGTCAACAACTGATTTACCATTTGTTTCTTTGGTTCTGCCTCAAAGGAGGAGTAACTCAGCTCTTCTAAACGTGGATAGATTGAATCAGCAACAAAAAGTAGTAGGTGGGAACACATACTATTCTCTGTGAAGCTTTCAGAGTACATATATTTTACTACCTACTCAGTTGGAAAATACTTGAAAAGGTGAAAACCCAAAAGATGAAAAATTAAAGCTCGGATTAATTCAGTAGAATTTGTACTGCCAATCCCTGAGGAAGTATCTGTCAGAGCCTTTGGTATATGATCCCTACATGCATTAAAGGAGGCAATACTTCCTGGATTGAAGAAAGTATTTAAGTAGGTACTTTTTCTCTCATTCACTGTTGCCCTTCTCTAGCATTAAATAGGCTCCTGTGGTCTTTACCACTATTCAGATGTCTCTGTCGAGCTCTACATTTACATTTTATGGCTACTAAACACTTTCAATTTCCTTTTAAGATCTACCTCAGCTTGACTTTCGGAAATCCTTGCTTTATATCTTGTTAGTTTATTTCCTGGGACAACCTTCCCATTTCTTCCCCTAAACTCTTCATTGCCTCCAATTATTATATAATAGTTTGTATGAATTTCCTCAAAGCACTTGCATACAAACTTTTCCTGCCTTTTGAGGAAGAAGAATCCACACATTTTGCATCTCTGACTCAAAGAAAGCCCACACATTGACATTAACACGCTCAAATCACAGTAACACTGGGATAAACTCTCATATTTGACCCCCTTTGGCTGAACAGTGTTACAGCAATTTGTTCTCCCTATTCATGCTCAGATTGCTCGCGACTGGGAGAAGAAATATGATCACTGAGTTTCAAAAGCATTCACATTACAAATAATACAAAAATCATACCTTTAACTGAGTCTTTTCAGAGGCCATTTTTGCCTTTGCAGCAAGTTCATACAGATGTTTGTAGTCAACAGGTTTGTACTTCTGGCTGCAAAGAGCATTTCTTGAAGAAATGACTGGATTTTCTAGTTATCACACAAAACATAAGGTCATTTCAAATTCTAGAGAAATAATTCAAGTGCGAGTCACAAAATGAAACCATTATAGATAAGAAATTAGAACCACTGTATTTTAAACACTAAAAGGTTCCGTAACAGAGATTGTTAGTTGGTGAATGAGAATTTGAAACAAACATAAACCAGTAGAATTTACAAAAAACAGTAACCAGCAGTCTGTTTACAAAAAGTTAATTTTAAAAGCATTGTTTATATTCAAATTTAATAATTAATTAACTTTAAACTGCATTTACTGGAATTTTAGTAACTTCTAATACAGAAATACTTGTTTCCATATATGCATTCTTGCACCAAGAAGAAAACTGCCACAATGTTTGTTGTAACCTATGGATGGAGTAACAGGAATAACCTTCTTCCAAGAGGTATAAAAACTACCAATCCCACGCAAAGGGAACGAGTTGCAATTCCATTTTCCATTGCACCTCCAGCCAGGCAGACCAGCAGTTATACCAGAAGGAATCCAGAAAATCAGCACTGCAAATCTTGCCTGCCCAGGATTTGCCAACAGAGCAAGAGAAGCACGCTGGAGGCAACCTCAGGCAGAGCGGCCCAGGCCCCATGCACAGATTTCCCGGCCCATGGGCTGTGCCGGGCTCCCAGTCAGAGCAGAACTGCGGCTCCTTCCCCCTCCTCCTCCTCATCCCCCAGAGCCCTGCAGGCAGTGCCCGTGCAGGGGCAGAGGACATGCCACCTGCACAGAGGAAGGAAGGCTCCCCCCTGCCCTCCTGTCCTCATTTCCTCACCCCTGATCTGCTCAGCACAGGAATTGCTCCACCAGGTTATACCTCTGATCTTGTATTAGGACTATTTCTTTATTCTCTATATACCTTAAACAAAAAGCATTAAGTGGTTTGATCCACTAAATTCTTCCATTTTATCCTGTGAGCTTAGTACAAATAATCTCCTTTCTCCCAGTTTTTAGGCCTTTAGGCAGCTTTGTTAAGCCCCTTTTGTGGGTTTTTATTCCCATCAATCCAAATTTAAAGTACTCATCCCTAAGTTGGCGAGATTCTACATGAAGGTTTTCATTTTCCTTCTTTCTGAGGTTGTTTGCAATATTGTCCAGCAGAGATCATGGAAAATCATCCCATGTTCAAAGAGGTAAAAGTTCCAGACCCAAATGCTCTGAAAAGCCCCTCCTTCTGTTTTTCCTCCTAATGCCATTACTGCTGCATTAGAGCTCCAGGGCCTTACAGCCACTCCCTGGTGTGCCAGGAGTCAGCTCAGGCAGAGACACCCATGTCCACAGACATGAGGAGCAATAATCCATGTGAGATTACCTCCAAAATCAGGACTGTGACATGTAGGATGCAAACTTTGTATTTAAAAGGCAACGTACTGGTTGTGTCTTGTATTTTACCAAGAAAATGAATTTTAAGTATATACACACACAAATATATACACATATGAATAAAAATATAAAATACAGAACATACAGATTTTAAAATGCCTTTTCACAATTTTCTGTAACAATATTTGCCAAAGCCTGAGGTACAATTACAATTGTAAATGCAGCCACCTGAACCTTTACCCCAGCACTGTGAAGCCCTAGTTCACAGATCCCCAGTCCCTTTACCTCAGCTAGGGAGCTCACAGGGCTAAGGAATGGGCCTTTCCCTTACACCCAGCTCTGAGGTCCCCACAGGAGACAGACATGGAGTGGGTCCAGGTGAGACCATGGAAATGGTCCAAGGCTGGAACATCTCTCACGTGGAGACAGACAGAGAGGTGGGGATGTTCAGCTGGAGAAGGCTCCAGGGAGGCTTTACTGCAGCTATTTATTATTCCACATATAAAGGGGGCTTATAGGAAAAACAGAGAAAGACTCTTTGCCAAGGCCTGTAAGAGACAGCATGAGGGACAACAGTTTTAACCTGAAAAGAGGCCAGATTCAGACAGGAACTGAGGAAGAAATTCCTCCCTGGGAGGGTGGGCAGGCCCTGGCCCAGGTTGGGCAGAGAAGCTGTGGCTGCCCCTGGATCC
>JAWWMP010000171.1:366249-381285 GCA_035047865.1 Dendrocincla tyrannina | reverse complement strand
CCCAGGTTGGGCAGAGAAGCTGTGGCTGCCCCTGGATCCCTGGGAGTGTCCAAGGCCAGGCTGGACGGGGCTTGGAGTAATGTGGGATAGTGGAAGGTGTCCCTGCCCATGGCAGCGGGTGGCACTGGATGAGTTTTAGGGTTCCTCCCAACCCAAAAGAATGATCAGAGAGCTACAGCAGCTTCTCTATGCTGCTATTAGTTGCACAGAGTGTTTCATACGCAGTTGATAAAACAATGAAACTTGAACATGATAGCAGACATACCTCCATGACTAATTGTAGGAGTTGAAAACAACGTTCCATGGTCCAGTTCACCCATTTTTATTTTTTAGGTGTTTGTATCTGTTGAGAAACAAACAGATGTTTTGAGAATACTAACACTGGATGCAATCTAAAAACATTCAAAAATATCTATTATTTTCTAAGGAGAGGCACATCTCCCACACTAACCCTGAAGAGATTGCTCTGTTCTTGTATTTAGAGACTGTCTTGATCCCTTTAAGGGTCTCTGTATTAACACCTGTGAAGCACAGCCAGCTGTTTCAGCAGCAGTGGCTCAGCTCCTCCTGAGCAGCTGTATCAGGCACCCACATCCTCATGGGATTAACATGTCATTTAAGATAAAATAAATTACATAACACTGCAAAAAAACCTTTGCAGTCTCAACCCCTTTACTTTCACCATGGTTAAGCATACATGGCTGCCACCCCAGGCTGGGCATACAAATAAAAGCAAGAGATCCAACTGAGGCCTTTCAGCTGAACTGAGTCAATGGCTGAGTCACACCAGGAGAGGAAGGTCATGTCCAACCAGGCTTCCCATGAATCCTCTCCCTCAAACACAGCTCTACTGAGCCAAAATCTCCTACACATAAGGTTCTTCCTTTCTGTCATACCTTTGACTTCTGTCTGGCCACACAGCAAGCAGCAACACAGTAAACAGTAAAGCAGCAAAGTCTCTTTACTGGTGTATTGTGGAGTTATTTTCTCACTGTTCTAGTGAGTTGAACTAGTTTATCCCTACAAATTCGAAGGATGGCACAATGCAACAAGAAGGTGGGAAGGAAGAGCAGCAGAAGCAATGGGAAGGGTACTCTGACAGAGTTATTAATGCCAGCCAAATAAAAATGTGAGACTGCAACAACAGACAATCAACTTTGTACTTTCCTGTGATCTACTGGACATTCTGCACAGCAGAATCATCCAAAACAACGAAGTGTAAAAATCCAGCTTAGATGGACAACAGTTTCATGGACGAGCTTCCACTCCTCCTGCAAACACGTGGTAAATGCAGTTGAAATGACACCCACAACCCCCCCTTACTGCTGCACCGCTGGCTCAGTGTGAGGTTCATCCTGTCCATGGGAACACTTGTGCAAGCAACGTGGCAAAGAAAACCCACAAGCACCAGGCTTTGTACAGGGACTGCTCCATGACCAAACCAAGGGCAAAAGAGTGAATGCTCCTGGCCAAAGTGTGACATTTCTAGAGCTCCTTCACGCACAGTGTTCTTCAGTAAGGCCACAAGACTGTCCCTTGCAGGATAAATGTCACCTGTCCTCACCCAAGAGTGCCCATTCATTAATAAAGGGACTTTTTCAAGGCTGTGCTGAAAGTATTTGACAGGATCACTTGGTCAGAATCTGCATTGAATGTCATAATCTGATCACAAATACTGAAATCTAAAAAACCACAAAAGCAGGCAAATACACGAGGGAGTTCTCTGTCCTTTTGAAGCACCAGTGTGTATTTTACAAGCCAAGAGTCACCTGCAAATAAATTCACATTTCTATCCCAAACTCTACACCCTCCTGGAAAGTCAAGGGAAAAAGAAAGGAAGGAAAATGTTAGTACATGCCTACTGCTGATTCTGTTTTTCTCTTGCAGCAATTTTTTGGTTTCAACCTGTAGCCATATAACACTGCCAAACTCATCCAGACAAACGAGGCAATTCTCCCCACCAGAAACAACTCTGGCCCATTTGTCATGCTAATGTTTTATCTGTACATCAGCTTATCTACATACAATTTCCTCACTGCATATATACATTGGTTGGAATAGATTTTTTTAAAAAAAATCAAATTAATTATATATGTAAAGCCTTAAGGTAGGGATTTACATAGCACACTAAAGTATGGGATTCACCTTACTAATTTCTTCAGGACGTACAAAGACAGTTTAAATATTGCTTCTTTCCCCTCTAAAGACATAATATAATTTTCTGCTTCTTCTTAAAAAGGTTAGCTACACACAGGCTTGCCTTTCTGTCTCTAGGAAGAGTCACTTAAAGTACAACTGAACAAGAAATGCTCATTACCAACATGTAAATCTTTAAGTTATAGGCTGATAATTTCAAAAGGCATGTAAAAAAATTTCTTTTTATTTAGGTTGTTTACAAGTCTGTATATCAGGTTTAGTTTAGTATCCCTGGTGTCATAATTCCCTTAGATTTCTGAGCTCCAAAATCTTCTTCCTCAGAGGAGGGGGGAAGCAGACACATCACAAAATTCTCTAATTGTAAATGGGTGCAGAGAGGGAATCATAAAAAAAGAAGTGAAGCCCTGCACAATAGCATCCTTTCCATGGAATTCTATAATATTCAACACTTTCTGAGAAGCCCAGCACAATTATGTGACAATCTCCCACTGAATTTACAGTCATTAAGGTCAAAGAGAAAAAAATTCAAAACACTAATAATAAAAACAAATTCTTAGCTGACTTTTACCTTTCCCTTGAAGAGTAAATACCTGAAGTTTTTAAATTGACTGGTCTAAACTGTTCATAGATCTCTTTCTTAGAAAGATCATAAGTCACAGTTCACTGGCTCCATCAGGAAAATGTGAATATTCAGCTGTGGCTTGGTATTCCTGCACCACCCCTGATGTCATTAATAACAGAAGAGTGAACAGGAACAGAATCAGATCTCTTCTTACCCCCCCAGATCCAGCCTGCAGTCACCTGGGGCCAGGGAAAGCAGGGGCAGAACCCTCCCAAGGATCCCGAACGAGCTTGGCCATTCTCCAGCAGAGCCATCAGAGCTCCTCACATCAGCAGCACCACTTCTGAACAACAGCAAGTTCTCTTGCTGTTTTGTGTACTGTGGTTAATATTTACACAGTAATGTTGGTTTTCCTTAGCAGAGATATCAGCAGGGCTATCCCATTCCAAGACTGCAAACAGCAATAAATATATCTGCATTGCACTTGAAGCAGATTGCACGAGATTTGGGGCACATGTGGGCTTTGGAGATCTGCACCAGCAGCAGCTTTGACCAAATCACCAGAATTCTTCAAATCAAAGGCAGGAAACTACATATCTACAAAGGAAAACACAGGGTGGGATAGTCCTACCTATAGAGTGGGACATCAGAGCTCCTTGCAAAGCAAAAGGAGAGACCTGCAACAGTGAAGGCTGGCTTGGCTTTGCCTGCACTCACCTTCCCCAGGCTCAAGGAGAGAGGGGATTCAGTGGTATCCGTGAGTACAGTGGTACAAGGCAAATAATTTACCCCAAAAGATTCTCTGACTGCTCTTTTCACATCAGAAAACAGCACCAGAAAGGGCACTGAAGGCTCCCCCTTCAGCTCTGCCTGTCCTCCCTCCAGCCCAGGGCCACAGCAGTGACACTTGCATCACTCAGTGCTCGGGCAGCACACGCAGGACTCCAGGAAATCCCTCCGACGCCTGTGATTCAGCAAGGTCACAGAGCACAAAATCTACTCCTGTTTTTCATTCTTGCAAGCAAAACCCATGGAGAATCACATGTAGCAGATTTTTTTTTTCTACTTCCTCTTGTATTTCCACTCTAGTTCATGGAAAGTAGTGCAAATATTTCAGAGCATATCTCAGTTTTTAACAGTCACTAGATTTCACCTGACAGTGCTTCTAATCACCTTCATCCTTTTACTCTTGAGGAGACCACTGGAATTTTTGTACTTTATAACCTTAAAAGAGTAATTTCAAGCACATTAATGCTCTCATTAAATTCTGAGAGCTGTTAGTATTTCACCTGGTTGGGAATCAGTATTAAAAGGAGAAAGGAAATCAGTTTAGGGTGAGGCTCAGTACATTTACATCATACAGGCACTTTACAAAGATAGAATTATTTCTAGGTTTAAACCCAAGAAATTTAACTGACAGGTGATTAGTTCTGGGGGAGCTTGCTCAACCCCTACCCAGCAAGCTCCCTGTCAACTTCAATTGAAATCTTGCACTCAATGCATGCTATGTCTTACAACTCAGACTTAGCATTCCTCATGAAAATTATTAATTTCTAGAGGTTTGCAGCTGCTTGGACAGAGCTAATGAGTTACAGCCAATGATTTTTTCCCATACACTTATGTGTTCTGGAATCTAAAATACTGAAAGAACAGAAATATCTATTTCAGTAAGAGTTCACTGCATTAAGCATAGTTTTGCCTTCACGGGGTACCACAGAATAACTGAAATTTGTATGCCACCTCTCTAAAGGAAGATTATTCAGTAAGGAGTTCTTAGAACCAGAGTAACTACACATCCCTTGCCATACTTTCTTTGGGAACAAGTTTGTTTCTGTGGGTTTTTTTAGCCATTAGTTATTAACATCCATAAAATGCAGCTTGAAGCAAACACACTACCCAGGAACTTGGTCAATCCCTTTATTATTTGTGACCAGAAGGATTAAGAAGATATTCCAGAAGATTGGCACCTTAGCATTTAAAACTCTAAAACACTCTTTAGGACACAGCCACAAGGAAATCACTCACAAGAGAGAAAAGGAAAGCTCTAAAAGCAGCAGGAAAAAGCTGCATTAGGGAGCTCTGCCAATCAGCATTACATGCTGTACAACTGCACAGGAGGATGCAAACTGTTTCTGTAAGTACCAGCAATCCCTTCCCAAGTTTGACAGAACGAGCAGCATCTTGCACAGATAAACCTGGCCTTTCCCCACTGAGATTTCCAGGCTGGCTTCTGGTTATTTTCATACCTTCCCCATCAGCTCACAGAGTTCCAGCTCTGCTCTTCATGGTAAAAACAACAGCAAGGGATTTAGAAATAAATTAAAAAATAACCAGGTCAGGGTCAGGAACTTCAGCTGGATAAAAAGAAAGGGAATACCATCTGACAACTTCATTACTGCACCATACCTTCGGTAGGGTTAAGATTTTATTAGGTTAAGTAAAAGAAATCAGGGTGAAGAGACATTTCTAAATTATGAATAACGTAAAGGACAGATGAAACACCTGCCTTTAGAAAAATAACTGCACAAGGAGCTGACAATCTGGTCTTTCACAAGCTTAAAAGAAATCCCAGTTCTCTGCTGTAGACAGTGAGCCTTCCTGCCCCTTTTTTTGGTTTCCCACCATCTGAGCACCACTTCTACTGATAAACTTGGGAAGGGAGTACTACACAGTGACTCTCAGCTGACCCTACAGTGAAGTCAAAACCAACTTATTCATGAAAAATTGGGAGCACTTGAAAGCTTTAAGAAGATTGGGCCCATCACACCCCTTCCCTCCCTAAAGCCCTTTCATTGCTGTTCCCTGCACAGCTGCCACGTCAGTGTCGTTCTCCTGTACTGCACATTTTGGGAGCCATCATCCTAATCTGGGTCCATCTGTCCAGCTTTAATGGCAAGCTTCTCCTGACACAGGAAATGCTGTCCTTTTTGAAAAATAACTATGGATACCAGTAAGATTAGCAGCAGCAGAGCTACTCCTCTGGATTATTGATTTATTTACCAGTTTGGCAAATTGTTAATATCTCATCTTTCTACTGACACATTTTGATTTAATGCCAACATTTGAACAGAACTTCACATATTCACCTTAGTTTTACCTTCTTTGAAAAGAAAGCAGGAGAATACATCTCCAGGAACAGAGCTGACACAGAAAAAACCTCATGGGCCATTTTAGGGCTACTGTGTCTGATGAACCAAGTCCTTATTCCCTTCTAGCCAACCCATTTCTCTGTTTCACAATGATGTCATGCATTTGTATTTGATCCCAGCCTTTCACAGACATTATTTTCTGTTATCACAAACTCAACATTATGACCTCAATAAATACAGAAAATGAATGCTGAGATGGTTTTGGAAAAGGACAAGAACTATATAAACCTGTATTTTATCTTCAGTAACTACGAAATATACCAATCAAAATGATAAAAGCACAGCCAGTTAAATTTATTTCTGCTTTAATGCCAATATAATTAAAAATCTCCCCAATGCCATAAAAGCCTGTCAAATTCAGACTCCATGCTTCAAGACTTTGCACAAACTTCAATACAACCTCTAGGTTGGGAGTCTGGATGCATCTTAGGAAGAAGCATAAAAAAACCCAACCCAAAGCCCCTGTACACAGACACCTGTCCCCCCAGAACACCAACTCAGCTCTGCCTACACACAGACACAGCTAAATCTTCCAGCAGCAGTAAAAGGCACCAGGTTTACCAAGCCTCAGTTTCTCCCTCTTTTGATAATTTAGTATTTTACCACAATTCTGAACTCTTCTAAGCAATAACAAATGTGACCTCTTAAAAGATTACATGTCCAATTCAGCCAAAGACTTAGGTGCATTCTTAATGGAAACCTTAGTTGGTGCCTGAGGTATATGACCTCAGTTTATTCTTACATATGGAAGCAGCCAATTTTGAGGCAAGATCCTCCTCCCTTTCATTTAAATAGAAATTAAACTCCCCAGTGTTAGTCAGCATTTCTGGGGCAAGCAGAGCCTGCCCCAGGCTGCTCCTGGGGATGAGTCAGGCCCAGGCCAGGCCCTGGTTCCACAACAGTATGCCTAACTAGTACCTTTAAAGGAGCCAAACTCCACTGTCTCGAGTCAACAAGTCATTTACACACACAAATATTGGCGAATTTGGGGTGCAAGTGCCACTGTTCCTTCCCAGCTCAACTGCTGCTCCTGGACTGAAGGGCAGCATTGCTGGAGGAGGCACAGTGCTGAACACACTGGATGTGCCATCTAAAACATGTCTTGTGCTTGTTTTAAATCAGTCACGTTATGAAATGCAAAAATCAATAATACAAATCAGCTCTACACAAAACACAATTTAACAGCATCATCAATGACAGTGCACAGCTGCTCTCCAGGTTCGTGAGTCCCTCAAGAGTGGGTGTTAAAATCCCCAGAGGCTCAAGTAACTTACTGCTGGGTGTGCACCACTACAAGGCAGAGCTGAACCACGGACCTACTGAAAACAGTAACACAGCATCAGTGGGAACTCGGATTGCCAATTAGGACTGATGTTCTTACAAAAAGACAAGCTCAGAAAAAAATCCCCAAACACAGAGATCCCTTATTCTCAGGGCTCTCTTCTGAATATCTGGAGATTCCTTGAGAACTTGTGGAAGTCTTCTTTTAAGATTCTAAAGTTTAATGGAACTGTTAATTGCTCAGCTACTGCATGTTTTCATTGAAAGAGAAGGAGTATTAACATGAAGTTGCTGGAACACTCTCATCCTAATTGTTGTCAAGGAAAAGAGGCAAAGAATCACACTCATTGTAGGGCACAGAGTACAAAAAAACAAACAAATAACCAGCTTGATCCCTTAATCAGATCTATTCTCTTCTGGTTGAACTAACTATCTGAAAATGGCACCCATCCAGAACGTGTTAATCTTGCAGCAGTCAATCCTTTCCCCAGGAAAATACACAGTATAATACTTCTATAATTCAGTGTTGAAACAGTTGATAGAGAAGTCCCATAGTTTGATTGCAATTTAAATTTACATTCCCCTGAAGAAGGAATTATGGATCTGTTTGAAATAAAGTGAAGTCTCAGAAATGGTGCATTCCCAAAAGAGTCATAGTCCTTTTTGTCTATGATAATCTCATTACTTGCTCATTAAGTAAAACTTAATCCAAAGTAGGAAGATCAATTTGAGTAACACTTAAAACAATCAGCTTCATGGACTGCTCTGTCACCCAGCAGGGAGTACCCAATCTGCATGTTACAAGGGAACACTATTCCCCCTCCATTCTTGGAATGCTCTTAGAAAACCAAGATACAATAAACTTTAAAAACACTTCATATAGGAAAAACATTGAAACAAGCTGATAAAAGAAAGGAAGGAAATGTTGCTGAAGTTGGCAAGTTGACATAAAAAGGGTAGGAACTGAAGTCACACATGTCACCTTGGATCAAGTGAATCAGGTGGCATTTTAGGCTGTTTTGTTTAGAACAAAACGAGCACAATCCCCTTTCACTGACCAACTGTGTTGATTTCAAAGCTGCAGTCAGCACACTTGGCAATTGTAAGGTCTGACTGAAAGAAAGGATGAAACAAGAAAATCCTCTGATGCTTCCAGTGGTTAATTATCATAGAACAGTTGGAGTTGGAAGGGACCTTAAAGCCCATTCAGTCCCACCCCCTGTTATGGGCAGGGACACCTTCCACTAGACCAGGGTGCTCAGAGCTCCATCCATCCTGGCCTTGGATACTTCCAGGGATGGAGAAGCCACAGCATCTCTGGACAATTCCTGGCACATGGCTGAGTAATCCTGGTCAAAATCCTGCTTTGCTGAGCTAAACACAGAAATTCAGAGGCATCATTTACAGACTTCTGTATTTGAACACAAGAAATGTGCAGTTTTATTATATCTTTTTTTTATTAATGTTCCATCTAGCTTTCTATTTATTACTTCCATGGATAACAAAAGTTACCAGCAATATGCTTGAACATATTCATTTAAAGATTTATTGGAAGATGTGAGGCTGAGTTATCCATTATAGCACTCTATAATTTTCTCCATTACTGAAGAAATAACAAATGTTTTAAATCGACCTGTAACTGTCTGGTCCATAAATCATACCTGTTATTGGCCAGGCTGTGTGGAGAGTGGGATGTTTGGAACGATGCAGCAAGCAACTCAGCCCTCTGCTGCTCTGCGTCCATCAGACAAAACCCTTACATGGGCAGAATTCATTTAGCACTGCAAAGGGAAGGTGCTGTAACACAGAACTGCAGAGAACCAACGTTCCCTGCAGCACAACCAAGTACCTGGGCTTTGCACCTCTTATCCAGGGGCAGGGTCCGTGCTGTACACAGGAATCTCCATGGTGGATTCCATCTGTAACAATGCAGGGTAATAAGGATGCAGTTTTACAGGCAGGGGTAGGTGAGGAGCTGGACCTCAAAGGAGCTGCAGCAGAACAGTGTGTTCTGCAAGAGGCATCACATCTGCTAAACCATCACACAGTGAAACAATCAATACAGAGCCGCAGCAGAAGTTCCATGGGAGACAGCTAAAGAAGCTCAGAGAAAGCAGAAATCATTGAGCCACTCTAAAAAATCCCAACAAAAACCTGCTGAAGGCTGGGCTTAAAAAAAAAATCTGTGCAAAGTATCTGGATTCCAGTTGTTACATCACAGCCTCACTGCTCTTCAGATAAATCAACCAATGTGATTTTGCTTCCAGTGCTGCAAAGTGAACAATTGGAAATACACTTTCAGAGTCATGATAGGTTAATTTTCTGTATGTAGATAAAGCCCAGATTTTCTCAACGCAGGAAAGGAAACAGGGGCCCAGTTCCTCATTTTATGGAATTAAAAGGGTGACTAAGTTGCCCTCACATTTTGCACATCTCTGTGTTTGCCCTTGCTTTCTGTGTAGTATTTTAAATTAAAGCACTTCCACCTAGCACATTTTCATGCTAGCTTTGCTACTGATGCTTTTGACTTCAGAAACCCAAATCAGCATGGAAAGGTTCTCGGCCCCACTGCTGGAGGCCTCCTCCCCACAGCTTTGCTGACAGACCAATTTGTGCCAGCATCTCCTAATGAACTGCAGGCAAAAGGCAGCTGGATTCGTTTATGCTGTTTGGGGTTCAGTTTATCAGTGCTTCAAGAGCATATTACTCTGAGTAAGTCCAATTTCTCCTTAAGCCAAGATACTTTGCCCTGTTACAGCCTATGAGAAGCTGTGGCTGACTGGAGTTGCAGGGATTTGCACATTTATGGTTGTACTTCAGAGCAATTCTGCATCTCGCCTCCCTCACAGGCCCCTTCCCACACCGAGCTGCGGGTGGGACACAACCAGGGCCATGGGGGAAGGAGGAACCTGAGGAGCAGGACCTTGGGAGGCTGTGCTGACAGCAAGACTCTGTATCACCATCCCTGAGCCAGCCCAGCCAATTTTTGTCTCAGTAGCACAGCAGGAGTCAGAGCAGAACGTTTGTCTGCAGCCTATGAGAGAGAGAAGCCAGAGGGACAGACAATTAACGTGATTTAAGAGCCACTGCAGGTTATTTTGTCAGGAGCATCAGTATAATTTTGTACAGCTTTTGCCAGTTTTGCTAGGCCAAACTCACAGAGTTATGTTCAGGGAAGCATTTGGCACAACTTCACTTTGAATTATTGCATAATGTTGTCTGATGTCCTACTACAAAAAACACCCATGGTTGTCTGAAGCCTCTCAGTTACAGCCATTAGAAATGGACAGTCTGGAAATACGAATCAACCTTCTTTTTGCATATATATTTTCTTTGTTGCCTCCTTATTCATAAGGATCCCTAGATTTCAGTCTGAAATTCTGTATCCCCAGTCTGGTATGAAAGATTACAATTTATTTAATTTCTCAACATTTTTCCCAGGCCTCAAACACAGCCTTGCATGAAGATGGGTAATAATTTGTTCAGCCTGGGAACTGCAGCAGTTGGTAGAACTACAGAGGATTTTAGCAGGCCTTCCCCTGTCCTTGAGCAGGTACAAGCACCTGCATTGTCCAGAGATGGGATGCTGGGGTTTTTTTGCTTTATCTGTGGGCTTTGGGGGTAGTTGTTTTGTGCTTTGGTTACTCCTCTCTTTTAATGCTTCTACTTAAAGGACCTGAAAACCCACAGAACAGGCCAACTCTGATCAGCCTGTTTTTACTGGACATCCCACTTGGTGATTCCTCCCATCCTCTCTCCAAATCACCCACTTGGCTGTTGCCAAGCTCTCCAGTTTTGTCAGGTGCAGCAATATCCATGAGCAACCCTGACTTACAGGTTACCTGGTTTCACAATTAGGACCTGGCTTCACAGCACAGCTCACTCTGGGACATCCTTTTTTCTGTCCTCCTGCAGCCCAAACACCCACACCCTGCTCCTCAGGCCATACCACCAGGTGAAGAAAGATATGCAGGGTGCCCTGCTTTTGCCACGGGAAGGTTACTGAGCTTACACTGTCCAGCAAGCTGTTGGTCCTCACATCTCCATTCTGCTGGAACAGGTATCCAGGGCAAAACATTCCCCTTGCTGCCCAAAGAGGAGGCCCCCTGTTTCCTCTGTCCACAGCTACTTCCCCATTTCTTAGTGCAGGCATTAGAGGCAGGAACAGTGCACTTCTTCAGGAAACTGATCCAACTGAAAAAATAAGAGCATGTGTGGTGGGGAGGTTTCTGGGGAAACTGGATCAATTGTGCAATCCAGCTGCCTGCACAGTTGCAGGATCCTGTTGCTGGCACAGGGAAGGCTGGAGATATCCTTACAGGGCAGCATTGTCCTTCCCATGGCAGCTGGGCCTGAGCCAGAGCACAGGGGCTCTGCCATCAGAAGGCTGGAGACTGTGCTGAGCACTTGGCAGGATCTAGAATCAAATACTCCTACTTGATGCTTCAAAGCCATGCAAGAAAAACAAAATAAAGAAAATGCAAACAACCTGGTAGTATCCAAATAGCTTTCCTCAATATTCTGTTGTACCGCAGGGAAAGCATAACCTGCACCCACGGCAGAGCAGTAATTTTGAATGGCACTGCCTGAAACCAAACAGTTCTCTAAAAGCTCCTGCTGAAACAGCAAAACCTCAGCCCCTCAGTGCTGCAGAACTACACCTGTCAGGTGCCACACCTCCCAGGTAAACAAGACAAAGCAGGAGAACACTTAGTGCTTTTTATACCAAATGAAGTTACAGTTCCCAAATTACACAAAATCAATTGTATCATGATTGACTGAGTTCCTGTGACATGAACACAAGGGCTTGCAGAAACTTTTGAATTCAAATTGTGGGTTTTAACGAGGGGAAAAAACCCCACACATCTAAATAATTTCCCATGTGAGTGCTAACCAGCTGCCCATGCATTCAGTTAGCCTGCCATGAGCATCATTCTCTTCTTTAGGTGTTTTTTCCCAAACCTTTGTAATTTCAGTATCAGTAATCTCTTACAGATAAAACAAAGCCCTAAATAGCTTCCAGAAAAAAAAAAAGAGAAGGGGAGGTTTCTGTGACTGATATTTATCTTCAAAACCCTTCATTTCCAAGGTCCAAATGCTCTGTGCTAACAATTCTCACTTTTATAGCCAGAGTACCTGTGTGCTTACATGCAACAAAAAAACTTGGATAACTTTGCAAATAGAGAAATGATCACTAAAATTAAAGATGGAAAATATATATAAAAAGAAAGACTCGAATTTGGATTAATTTCAGAACAGATTAACTGAAGCAGAAAAACCTAAGAACTTGAAATACTCAAAGTGCACAACAGCAGCAGAACAACTAGCAAATACCTGCTAACCGTGTTGCCATTTAAACCACTGGGAAATGAGCACAACCAGCGTAAGAGGTCTGATTTAAGGCTCCAAAGAAACCAGTAAGGTTCTGAGGGAAAACACAGCAGTAGATTTGTATGAATGGCAAACACAGTGGAACCAGGGCTTTCCAAACGATGCTGTGAATGAAACAGATCATCTTACTTTCAAGATACATCCCAGAGAAGGTGAATAAAAAGAAACTCTACTTGTTTGTTTGTTGCTGATCCTAAAACCGATATAAGAATTTAAACGTATATCTGACAAAGGCCACTATTAGCTAATGGAATAAGGAATCAAAGCATGAAGGAATTTGCAATGGAAAGTTAAAATGAGGTGTCTTTCCACAGCCTCTCTTGTCCCTGTTGGGCTCAGTACAGGGATAACCAAGCAGGATTGCTGGGCTGGGACACAGAGCAGTCAATTAAATAATGTATTGGCTGCTCGGGGTGCCAAAACAAATAAACCAGCTATGAGGGGATGACTAATAACCAACAGAATGAAATAGCTGCTCTTCACTGACAGTCACTCAATATATTTCCAAATCTGACAGGACCTCAAAATGTTCCTTTTCATTCTTTATACTTGTGTTGTGCCAAAACAAACCATCTCAAGATCCCTTTCTCCTTACCAGTATTTCTTACCCTTTCCCATCTCACCGCAGCGGGAAACTGTAAAACACAACCAGACCTTGCAATGCACAGCTCCACAGGGATGCAGGGCTCTTGGAACAGCCTGTTCCTGATCATTCTGGGGGCTGCAGCCATCTACCTGGAACCACCCAGAGACCTGGGAGGCCTGGAGATGGCACGGGGACACCTCCCATGCCCTGCCCGCAGCCTGTGCCTTCCACAGCCCCCAGAGTGCCTTCAGGAATGGTTTGATTCACCTGGGGGCAAGTAAGCGTCTTCATTTCCAAAAGCTGTTACCTGTGGAAGCTAAGCCAAGGTCACAATACCCAAGTTACAGGTTAAAACCAGCTGAGACTGATTTGAAGTTAATTTAATTAATCCACTCCACCTGTGATAAAAGAACCTTGCAACTAATGAAGGTCACTGCTCTCACAGGTTCTGTACCTTCTCTCCTCTCTTTATTCTAGATCTGTGTATTTCACATTTCTTTTTCCTTTCCTCTAAACTCTCCACTCTCCTTTGACCCTTCCCCTACTTATTTCATCCTTGTTACTCTTCTCTTTTACTAAGTTTCTATGGTATTCCTCCCAGCTACTGTTTTCCGTTCCCTAGAAGGAGGCCACAGTTCTGGTTTGGTAACATTTTATACACCCTTCACATTGTATTAATCATGAGATTTTCAGAGCAATGAGGACTCAAGACCTCTGTTTACAACTGCCAAGTATTTTCCATGTCATGTATGATCACACTGTGGGAGTTCCTACTGCATTATTTGATGCAAATAGCAACGAATACCTCATAGATTAAATATCATACCAATAACCTACAGGGTTTCCATGCAGCAAATTACACTCCCAGTGGGAAATTAGGAGTAGGGACTATATGAATTCTGAGTTCAAAGGTGATTCTCCATCTTCAGCCACCTCCTGGTTACCTGCAGTTCCTTCCTGACCAGAGGGGAAGGACACAGTTCTATCTGTAGTGTCAGCACTGATTAAACCATGTCACAGTATGTCCTCATACCCAAGATAAAGCTATGGTGAATCCCATCAAACACTAAACTGAAAACCTGACCTTAGTGGAAAAAAAGACAACTAAAAATGCAGATACTATTTCCAGGGTTAGTTTACAGCAGGATTTCTACACAGTGTGCCTCAGTGAAACAGAGGAAGGGGTGAATAAAACAGCCTCTTCAGACAGCAAGAGCTGCTCACTGAATTACACCTCACATACCAGTTTGCTTACAGGAGAGCATCTAGAGCCTTTCAGCGTGCCAGGCAAGCATCAGGAAAAGATAAAAGGCAAAAGTATAATAGAATAAAATGAGAACATATGCACTTCTGGGAAGATTCAAGTGGCAATTTGGTCTTGGCTCCTTTCAGCCACTCATAGTGTCATCACCACATTCCTCAATGAAGCGGTGAGTGTCTATTACTACAGAGGGGAAAAGGGAGGGGAAGAACGGTGACTGGAAAACTAGTCAGACACCTGGGACACACCTAGATGGCCTGTTTGGGACAGGCACACGATGCAAAAAGCTGACCCAGCATTTCACACGTGTGACCTCTCACACCAAACCTGTTGTTAGAGCATTTTACAGCATCTTCAGATACCGGCTCTTCTCTGGTCCATCTGTGATTCCCTACACCATCAAGAGAGTTCGGCCACTACCAGAAGCTTCAAAGCAGTGACATGTTCGGATATTCAAACACTACAGGAATTACTTTCCAACCTTCCCCAGACACCTGGACTCGGCCCGCAGTGCCGCGGGCTGTGAGGGCACCGCTCAACAGGGCGGCCCGGGCTGGGAGGAGCGCGGCGGTACCGGGGCAGGGGATGTGGCCGGGCGGGTCGGGCTCGGCACGGCTCGGAACGGCCGAGGGGCCGCTCCCCCTCAGGG
>JAWWMP010000171.1:341369-359231 GCA_035047865.1 Dendrocincla tyrannina | reverse complement strand
CCCCATGCAGGCTGTGTATGGGATCCGTGGGCTGTGCCCCATGCAGGCTGTGTATGGGATCCGTGGGCTGTGCCCCATGCAGGCTGTGTATGGGATCCGTGGGCTGTGCCCCACGCAGGCTGTGGGATGAGCTGGCTTTCAAGGTTCACTGAGTTCATGGAGAGCAGTTTAGGGTGCTGGGTCCCCACTCTCTGATGAGTGAGGTACATCTTGGAGCACTGGGTGGGGAAGTTCCAGTGGGATTCATTTGTCTGAGGGTCCCTGTGCTGGCTGGCAGCAGAGGTGGCCCTGCACAGTGTCAGGTTGGCTGAGAAAATGTCCTTAGACTGAGTGGGACCATCTCCAGAGGCAGCAGGAGCAAGAGGGAGAATGTCCTGGGAGGAGCTGGAGGGGCTGAAGGGGAGAAGGCAGAGGCAGTTTTCCTAGTGCCAGACAGGGCAAGGAGTAGCAGAGATCTGGGAGCAAGTGAGGAAAAGGAGGAGCTGGGATGTGGTACCAGAGGTTGCCTTTTCTCTCATGAGGTCCAGCCGTAAGGGGACAAGGAAGGAGCTTTAAAAAATTTCCGGATTTCTGTTTGTTTCTGTGGATACCAAAAACTGTCCCTATCTTCACCTTCTCACAAAAGCTTCTCCTCGTCCACGCAGGGTATGATAAGCCATAGGTTATCACCTGGGCTATGCTTTTAACAGGTTTTTGGAAATGTACTCAAAAGTATTTGCATTACACATCTCCAAATAGAAAGCACCTAATTTATCCCTTAATTTGCTTTAAATGATCTTCCTTAGGCCATCTGTGCTAGAAGTCTGATGTGAACAGGAGACTTTCCAGTTTGTGGTGGGTTCCAGTCCTCTTCCCCAGGAAGGCAGCAGCAGGCAATGCATCCTTAGTACTCCAAAAGGAAACTTTTGCAGTTCCAAACCCATGTTCTTCACTGTCTTGCCTTGGCAGAATTTCCTGTTGTGTAACCCGGGCATTGAGCATTCGTGCATTTGTGATCATGGCAGTAAATCTGAGTGGTGAAAACTAAAACCAGAGAAATTCACTGGGCTCTGAAACAATTTCAGACAAATGATAACTTTAACTTCTGTGTCAGTGTGGTATGCTTAAAACGGAAGTATTTCATATTTTTCACCAAATAAAACCAAGATGGTGTATGTAATGTAAGTCCAGGGGCTTCTGGACAAATGAAGAACTGGAGTGTTAATTGGAGACACTTCATGTACAGGTTGTGTTTATGTGACACTGTTCCCTGATTGTCTTCTGCAAATCCAGGCTCAAGTTTTGCATGGTATCTAAAGATATATAGGGGAGACGGAGCCCAAAATGAGTTAATATTTTCATCTTGTTCTTATTTAAAAACAAAGTTGCCAGATATTCTTATAGAGAAATAAGACAACAGTGTTGAAATGAGAGCATATAGTGAAAGGAGGTTGGATTTGTACTGTACCAATGCCTAAACTCCAAACTGATGTGCCCTGCTATGAAGCAGAGGGAGGTGTGTGCTCTGTGGAGCTTACAAAGAGAAAGGCAAAACTTCACTGCTGAAATGAGTGGAGAAGATACCAAGAGCATGACTGTAACACACACCTTATCCGGGGTGCTCGTGATCCAGTCCTGCTGCTGGGCTGTGTTATTTGATTCAGCATTAATCAAAGATATGCTGGCAGAACTTGCCATCTGTTGCTGCTTCATATCCTTCCTATCCAGCTTTGTCCTCATAACTAATGTAATGAAAATGCCCAGTGCCGTATTTCAGCTGAAACAGAGAATATTGGCAGTGAGATGACCTGTACAATGCATTGCTTGTTCCTGGGGGTGTTTGTACTTAGACAAGAGAAGAAAAAACAATTAATCCAGAAATCTCAAACTGGCTCATAGACCTGTGAGATGTGCCTGTTTGCTCTGTGCTATTTGGACTAGCCCATCAAGAAAGAAAATTCCTGAGTTTTATGCTATTGTTTATTCGCATAAATCCCACCAACAGCATACACTGAGATTTGGGATATTTCACTGTCATTAAACACCTTCTTTTCCAGAAGATAATTTTTTTAAAAAAAAAATCTGTGTCTAGAGCTCTTTACAGAATAGACAGACTGATAGAAAAACTTCCTGTGGTTCAAGGACTTGACATTTCTTAAGGAGGCTCTGAAGTTCTGGTGGGTATCACTGCCTATTGTGGGATGCTTTTTGTTCAGGCTGATGTAGTCAGTCTTTCAGCACTGAGAGAGATTTTTAGTTTTGTTGTGGAACACAGAGGTTATTTTTAAGCAGCACAAAAGTATTCACGAAGTTGTGTACTGACACTGAAATAAAATCAAAAAACCCACAGCAACAAAACCCCCAAATGCAGCAGCAAAAACCCCACACCAGAGATATGGAGTAACTTAAAAAGTGTTGAATTAGCAAGGCACACTGAATCCAGGAGTTGGATTTGTCTGATGAGCTACTCAGTTTTATTTTGGCCGACCTGAGTGCTCCAAAAGGAGTGGGAGGAACCACCCACGGCCCGTCGGGCGGCTGCTCCGGCACTGATCCAGTCTGGGAATCTACTCGCGCAGTGGAGGAGGAGAACAGCTTTAGTTACAGTTAGTGCATTTATTGCTATTCAGAACGAGCAGATTTTAAATATCTTTGCACTGTAATAGATGCAAAAGAAGATACCCTGAATCACAACTTCCCGCTTTTAGGAAGAGTGGAGTGCATCAGCCTTAAGAAGCCTTGCCTTGTTAGAATTCTAGCAAATGCTGGTTTAGTGATCCAGTTCATGGTAATAGTTTATATTGTACTATTGAATTGTTTTGTATAAGTAGCACACTGATTTAATCTATAATATAAACATTAATATGTTTCAGACTGAAATTTTAAATACTAAAAGATGCTTTTCCCAGATAGCTAAGATAATTCAAATTATTGCAATTTTTTTTGAGTTTTCCTTTGTTTTTTCTGCATCTCAAAGCATCACAGGCATCACATTGCAATAGAACAAAAATATTTTACTATGGCAATGTTCCAGATATTCTTTGGTTTTTGTAGAAAGTTGAGAAAAGTTCTGTGTGTGTAGTAATGCGGGATGTGGGATGGTGTTTTCACGTGGCCAAGTGTTCCCAGTTTCGAGGGGCCATCTGCTGAGCAGTGCTCTTAGTCAGCCCTGTGTGCAGGTACTCACAGGTAGAGCAGCTGTGGGCAGCATCAGCTCGGGGCAGGGATTCCTGTGCAGGAGAGGTTCACCTCAGGCTGCCCCGCTGCAGTAACGCAGACCTGTCCTGGGACAGCCCTTCCTGCAGCAGCTGGGCCAGGCTGCTGTGCAGGGGCTGCTGCAGGAACACCTGCAGTCCTCAGCTCCCCCGTGAGTGCTGGGCTGTGTTCCTGGAGCTCACTGAACCCTGCCTTTCTGACCTGATCATTCTCCAACTTGGTCCTGCAGTTGAGGGTTGTGAAGCCAAAGGATCCTGCCAGGCAGATGTTTTCTGTGTTTTGAAGCATAAACGTGATCCCTGTGAATGGAAGCTGATTGATCACACTTTAGATGAACGTCCCTGTGTGAGAAGTTTGGGCAGCCCCTCCGTGAGCTGTGCAGCGCTCCCAGGCCAGCAGCTGCCTTCTACTTGTATGGAATGTTCTTCTTTCAAAATGAGGAACTGCTACCTCTGAGCAGGTAACGTCAGTAGTTCGTGATTCTCTTGGAGCTGGTAACTGGTTCTTCCTCCAGGTTCCCTGATACAAGCAGGCCTTTGGAAGGACTTGTTGGTGTTGTCTGCGTGGCAAAGAGCCACCTGCCTGCTGAGGCTTTTCTTTCCAAATATTTGACGTGTCTGTCTCACTTCCAAGTTTTTAGATGGGCAAACTTAGACATGCTGGAGGAGGGGGGGGCAGGATGTGCTACTGCATGGACTGGGTTTGGCTGTTTCCCTGCTTGCCTGAGATCTCATGGAGGCTGCCTTAGCTTCTGTTTCTGGACTTGAAACTGAAATGGTTTGCATCTTGCACAGGATTATAGCCAGGGTAGAGATTTTTATCTTGGGAGGAAAAATGTCTTGTAAGTCTAGAAATTCAAGGATGGTGTGTCCTTTTCCCCCAGTATGAACATAAATACTTTGTGTGAAAGCTCTGCAGCGTCATGCTGCTAATGCTCAGGAACTAATTAACAGCCAGCCACAGAACCTCTGGCAATTTATAAGAGCCTCAGACAGGAGGAGAGCAGACATACCTAAACTGTGATACCTAAACTGGCTTCTTAAGTTTCTTAATTTTTGTATTATCAACCCTCATGTTGTACTGCTGCCTTTTGGATTTACATTTGTCAGTGGATTTTATAATTTCTTACACTAAGGTATCAGGTGAAAATCATTAGGGAAGAGAATAGTCTGATGAAATTCAAAACTGTTAAGCTTGCTTGACCTGTATTTCAGAATCAAGGTACCAGACAATAGACAAATAACAATTGTTCTGCAGCATCTTTGCAAGAATCAATTGTACTTGAAGTTTTAAAAGAAGATTACTTATGGAAGGTAGGGGGGGGAAACCCTGACAAACAGCTAATATTCTGTGTTCCTTCAAAATATTTCTTTACTTTACAAAACTTTTTAAAAGCTACCGTAAGTTGGGACGTATCTGCTTTCCCATTAAGTTCCCTTAATTCAGCTCAAGGTGTTAATTCCAGATTGGGAGATGCTGTGCTTGTGCAGCTGACTGCTGTCCTGGTGGAGGTTGGGAGGGAGCCCCGGGGTACAGAACCCTCCTTCCACATCCCTGTCCTGAGCACTCCCTGTGGGCCCCAACCCTCGGGACTGCTGTGCCAGAGGGTCCCTGCTCTGCTGTCTGGAGCTGTTCCCAAGGCTCTGTGGGTGCCTGGCTTTGCCACATGCATGTGATACTTGGAGCTTTTCAGTCTTTGAAATGGGACAATCCTACCCAAGGGGAAGGCAATGCTTTTCAGTGAGGATGTGCTGATTTTGAAGTGCAGTGCTTGCTTTCTGCTAAAGCATTCACTGATGTCTCACATGGTGCTGAGTGAGCAGCCCTCTGCAGTACTGCTGGGGAATTAGTTGCCTTCCAAAGGCCCTACTGATGGACAGCTCTGTACATTCTGGAGTTTAGCCTTCTTGCCAGTGTATTTTTTCAGTGAGTGTGAAGCAGTTTGGTGTGATATGTTACATTTGTGAGATGACTTCGTAGGTGTACAAACACAAACGTCAGCCTTTCAGTTTTAGGTGTGCATTAGCTTTTCACCCAGTTTTCCTTGAAGGCAAAGCTGGTGTTTGACATGATTTATCTTGTCCGGGATACTGGCAGTGCCACTGACTGATGTGGTGTTAATCCCTGTTGCCTTCTTTGTCTCGCAGTGTGTGTTGGGGGTTGCAGTGACTGTGCCTCTCCCCTGGCCAGCACTAGGTGAAAGAGGATGTGGCTGCAGACTGCCCGCAGTGTGGGATCTGTGTGGGATTGCATGGCAGCTTCAGACAGCATGGTGACATGTGTGTGCAGTGACTTGGGCAGGGGGCATCCAGCATCACCCCCAAATAGGTGATTGTTTTTCATGACACAACTACAGCTGTTTGGGCTGGTGAGAGCAGCTGTGGCCTTGACTCACTCTGCACTGGACAGACAGGATCAGATCCCCATTTATTCCATGAACTTAAACCAACATGTGAAGTCTTGACACAGAACTAGAAGAGGGAGGCAAAGTGGCTTGAACTAATTGTTGTCAAATGCCAACTTGTACCTTTAAACGAGGTGGAACCTCAGTGTGTGATTCTGTGGGTGTCCAGATGTACCTGGTGTTGTTAGAGGTCTGTGGGTGGATGCTAAATGCAGTAACAGCTTTGGTTATTACTTAGTTGAGCTACTGTATGAAGATACTGGTGTATATTTTATCCAAGAGCCCTAGTGGAAATGGCCCTACAGAGAAGGGAAGCAAGCAAATCACCTTGATCTGACCTTAACATTTTCCAGTCACAAAGATGCCAGCAGGATGTGAATCAAATCAGTTCTGCCTGTAAACATATCCCAGAGGAGCTGGCTACTTGCTGCTGGTTTAACTCTGTGATTGAAGTAGTTTGGCTTCCCTTAAGGTAGATATAATTTTATTTGTATAAATAAGAAAAAATAAATCAGGTATACTAGGATGACAGGAATCCACTCGAAGGATCCTAACAGTGCAGTTACAACAGTGGAGAAAATAGCCACCCATAATTCTGTTCTCAAATGATATATTCACTATACTTTTTTTCATTTCTCCAAGATGTTCATTGCACTGGTGAATTTCCTAATTTGTAGTTACAGCAATGAATTTCTTTACAGTCATTTGTAAATGTTTCCTTATCCTCAGTTTTATCCCCAAGTATTCACGGAAAACAGTATCTCCTCAGTTTATGTTTTGTAAGGTTACCGACGATCAAAAAGGAGGGTTTGTTTCCTTTATCATCATGACAGCCTTTGAATTCAGGCAGACCAGCACAACCAGCTGCAAACGCGAGAAAGCTGTGCTGGGTGAACTTGCATTTCATTATAATGGGAGTAACGCTTCAGATTTCTGCTGGAAATGTATTTTTGAGGTGCTCTACAACTGCAAGTGACATCTCACAGGAGCAGCTGGGGATCCCCCGTTGTTCTCAGTCACTTCTTGGTGATGACCTTGCTGTCTGTCACAGAAACTTTCTTTGGTCGCTGTTCGTGGCTTGGGTAAAGAGCAGTGGCAGGATATTCCTTGAGGTCTTCCATAATAATATGCCTGAGAAACTGCCCCAGGCCTTTTTTTCCTACCAAAGCACCCACAAATTTGGAAGATGTGAAGGCCAGTTGTTTTTCCAATGTTAAACATGACCAATCCCAAAGGAATTAATTTCTAATGAAGTTTCTCTCTGGATGCAGCTTCGTGTTAGCACTACTCTTTTGTCCTCCTTCCCTTAACAGGCTGGATACACAACCACAGTCATCTAACAGCAGAGACCATGTTTACCTTATTGTGTCTGAGGTACCTGCTGGGGTGTTACCTGGCTGGGTTTTCTCTACAGACAAATATTTCTGTCACCCTTTGAGTTTCTGTGCTGCTTTAGCAGGCCCTTTTTGGCTCACTTGTCTCTGACTTTCTCATAACTCCATTATTATTTGCTTGGAAAACAGCAGTGGAGTGGACAGGTAGATTTCTCCTCTCCCCTTGGGCTACAAAGGGAGTAGTAACCTACTTCTGCATTTGTATCTCTTTTAAAGTAGGTGTGCTTCCCGGGAAGGGGATTCTTTCCTGGCTTGGATGTACATTGTGTGTGTCATCGCTTCCACCACTTTGGATAACTACGGATTTGTTCAAGAGCAGGAGGACTGGATAGCTCTGCTGGGCTCAGCTGGTTCCTTTCCCACATTGTTTGTTATTTCATAAGATTTGTTCTTCTCAAATTCACCACTAAAGTTACAGGTTTGCCTGCTTGAATTATCTTTCCATTTGAAATTTTCATCAGCCCATAATAATGTGCTCCACGGTGATTTCAGCAACTGATTTTGTTTCTGTTATGTCTTTTAGGTTTGAGTTTGTTGAGTAATCTTTTTTGTTTGTTTAATTGTTTTTTTTTGTCACTGTATCTATGAAATGAATACCTGAGCCCCACCACTGTGGTGATTATTCATGCCTCTATCCATGCCTGGAGAAGCTGGGTCTTTCAGGACCAAGATGACGTGGTACCTGTTCCTGGTCGAGCTTTCACCCCCGAGTGTGAGTGGCCACTGCCAGCAGCTGTCTCTGCTGCTGGAGATTCACTGAGCAGCACTAATGGTTGTGCTGCACACTCTGTCCTTTGGTGGGTGAAGGAACTCTGGTTACAGAACTGAACAGGCTCCAGACAGATGACTTTCCTCTCAGTAACATGACTATTCCTGTCCTTTGAATTTTGCTTTGGTCAGTATGTCTCATAATTCACCAGTGGGTTAAGATTATAATTAATAAATGATAAAGATTGCAGAAGTCTGTCGTGAAGACGCTGAATCAATGGTTTATTAGGGAAGACTTTTTTCTGTTGAAGGTACCTTTGAGCATGCTGTGCTTGGTATGGGGACAAGTTTTCCAGTCTTTTGCAAAGAAGCAGTCACTGAGGTTGGATCATCCCTTTGGAATTCAGTGTGAAACCTGCAGTTCCCATTGCCATTCCAGTAAATAGTTTCACTTTCCTGAAGACTTATGTGGGGATAATGGGGCTTAAGACTCATCCCACTCCTGCATGGTCTTTGTTGGTGACAAGTGCAGATCAGGTAACCAGCTTTGTGGCAGAGCTTTGCCATGTGCCTGCTCTACCACCTTTTCCATTCTTTAAATGTTTTAATTTCTCATTCCTATTGAGGAGGACAAGGGGCAGTGATGGTGCTGATCCTGGTTTTGAAAGAATTTCAGACTGGCTTCTCTGAGCTGAGGGCTGGCTCCCTGGCACCATTCCTGGCCTTGGGGACAGGCCCGACCCTGGAGGCACAGGGATGGTGCCACAGTCCTCCTGCTGCCCCTGGCATGGTCCTGCTCAGCCCCTGAGCTGTGCTGGGCTGTGGCTGCCCAGCCTTGAGTGAGCCCTGCTCGTGTCCCCCAGGGCCAGGGACAGCAGCTCTCCAGGACAGCATGAGCAGGACACTGATAGCTCAGTTGTGAGTAAATGCTACCTTTTAAGGTGACCATACATGACATGTTGAGAGACTGCTGGGTTATTGCTGGGCAGATCCTTCCTGTGGCTCAACAAGAGGATGCTGACAGGCAACAACAGCATCAGTATTAAAAATGTAAAACTGGAAAAAGGCAGCACACATGTGTGGTTGCTGTGCTGTGAGTGTGGACCTGGAGTCTGCCTTAATAGCCTCACTGAGGGCTGCTTTTGAATCAAAGGGGAAAAGATTTTGACAGTATTCATCTGAAGGTGTGTTGACAGCTATTTGAAGTTAACTGACAGCATTACTGTAGAGAAACAAGTTACAAACTGTATTTGCCATTGAGTTTTTATTGTGCTTTAGTTTGACAAACAAAGTGGGGTGTTACATACTTCCCTTAACAAGGTACATGTAAGGTGGATTTTTGAGCCTACTTTTACCCCTTCTTGCTGGGCATGTTCCCATTTGCTCTGACATTTGCAGCTTCACCTGTTGGGTCCTATGAGAACTGAAGCAATAGAGAATGCAGTAGGTGACCTGTGAAAGGAAAAAAGAGGTTGAACATTCTGTAGAACTCCCGTGCCTTTGCTGAAAAGCTCAGTTTTAAGTGGTTTGAATTTGAAGTGGTCTCTCACAAATAGGCAAAACATGCAGTTAGGTGAATACACATCCTCCTCCCATCTGTAATTTATCCTGCTGTCTGTGATGGTCAGGAGATAACGAGCAGCTGCCTTGGAGCACCTTGCCTGAAATGGTTCGTTTTCAGGTAGCACAAATGGTATGTGTGCCAAGTGTTTTCCGTTCCTGTGGGAGAGTAGTTGGGGTGTTTGTGGACTCCTCTCTTTCCAGCAGGGCGGGGTTCAGAGCTTTATCCTGTCCAAGGGCGCTCGGGCGCTGCTTGGCTTGGGGCCGGTCCTGCTGGTGCTCTGCCGTGCTTGACAGCACTCAGAAAGTTCAGGTCAATAGCAACTATCTGAAATGGTATATATTTTTATGGGGCTTAAGTAAGACATTCTAAAAATGGAAAGATATGCCTCTGACTGCAATTCCTCTGTAAGCGTTACATGAAAGAGGGATGGCAAGCGGTGGAAGTGCATTCTTTTCTGCTGGTGTCATCCAGGAGTGTATTTCCTGAGTTGGTGTATTGATGTGCTCCTGGACTTGCAGAGAGCAAGCAAGAGCAGGCTTTCTTGAGTCTGACAGTGGAAATCCCCTGAAACAGTAATTAATTGTTGTATTTCTGTAAGACAAAATTGCGTAATAGTCCAACTCCCTCCTGTTACTGAGAGGCTTTGCTTCTGATCGCTGTGTTTTAACTCTTTGTTCTGAGCTTTGTGTTACAGCACAGGGGAAATAACTGGTTAAGTTCAGAACTTTACTGGTGGTAGAATTGTTTATTTACATATAACAGTATGAATTGTTAAACATATCTAAATCCTAACTGTGAGCATTTATTTTTTTTCTATTATCTGTAGTTGCAAAATGATCCAAAGAGTAAAGTTAGTTGAAATTTGAAGGAGGGGAAGAGCCATCCCAGTATCCCATTTAGAGGAGACAGCAACACTTAAATAATTAATGTCATTGATATTGTCTGATACTGGCAAGAAGACAGCAATAGTTCTTAAATGTTATCCTTGGTTATTGTTTTGTCTTTCCTGCAGTGACTTCAATATTTCAGCTGTTATCATTTTTCCCTATAGTCTCTGCTTTGCATCCAAACACAGGCAACTTCTGCATAAAATTTGCATTGCTTTGGTTGCTTTCTTCTGACTTCTCAATTGATCCAACTTGAAATTGGTTGCATAAAACTTCAGTGAAGCAGACCGGGAAGATTGTGCATTTTCGGTGCAGTGGGAAATGGAAAATAAGCTGGAGGGATAAATGAGGTATCTTTTTTTATTTTTCCTCTCTTCTCTTTGCCCCAGGAAAGTGCTTTGATTACCGACATCCCAGCTTCGTGTTTTCCTCAGAGAGTTGTTTTGCTGATTGTCCTCAGTATTGGTTTTGTACCTGGCTTTGGTGAAGGACTTGATCCTCTGTGTCTCACAAGCCCAGGTGGTGTGGGCCAGGCTTCATGTTCCAGATGTGTTTCTCTAGTGCCCTCGTCACAGAACAGAATTAGGTAGAGTTGATATAGTCTCCTCTTGCCAAACTCCAAGTTCTGGTGCCTGTTACTGGTTTCAGTGTGCTTCATTTCCCCTGCTCAGGAATTAGCATGTGAGTGGAGATGGGGCAGGGAACTAAAAGGTGGAAATAAGGATGATGTTGTTGTGACCAGTATTCGAAATTCCTTCCGTTTGACCTTCTAAAACACATTTGAGCCATATTTTCAGTCTTTCAGGAACCAAGGCAGGAAAGCTATCTAAATGTGTCTCCAACTGGTAAACTTCGATGCAAAATGTTGCCATCTCATGACAAAATCGCATGCCTGTAGCAGATTTTACAGGAAGAGATCTTTTTCACTGCAAGAAGTAAATCACATCTTAGCACCTCGTGGTGCTGCATAAAGATGCAGTTCTGCTGCACAGCAGGAAGCCTTCGGTGCTGCTCTGAGCGTTCCTCCTTGCTTTAGCTGAGCACCAGTGAGCAACTCGAACCATTTGCCTTCAGTCACTATTTGTTTTCCTTCTTAACCATTTCCACACTTAATCTTCATTCCTTCAATGTATAGTTTTCTATCCATCCGAATTTTTTTGTTGCTGTATGCTGGATTGGCTACGTTTTGCACTGTGGGCATCTGTTTTGGAGTGTGGTTACAGTTATTGACATTATTTAATGTACCATTGACCTTAGTTTTTTCCCCTCTGGCACTTCTGCAAAAAATCTCCCTGCCTAGCCAGATGCTTTAACGTGAGTCTGCCTAACCTTAGAGCTGTGTTTCTGTCACCCACGCTTGCCATGGGAACAGGTCGTGTGATTTTGTGTTTGTCAACATTGACTCTCGCTTTGTGGTTTTCCTCAGGTTACTCCTCCAATCGTGATGTCACGTGTAAATGTTGGTGCTTCACAACTCTTCATCTCGATATAAAGTGTTAGTAGTTAAGGTGCTGCTGGTTGGTGGCTCGTTCCTGATCTGCAGCTCTGCCTGCAGGGATGGATGGAGCCTGTGGTGTCAGTGAACACTCCCGGCTGTCCCAAGGGAAACCACTGCTCGGGGCTGGGTGCCTCCTAAAGGCAGGACAGGACAGGATGGGGTGGTGTCCTGCTGCAGACCATCCCAGTGATGCTCCTGACACCACATCCCTCAGCCACTGCCATTGGCCAAGCAGGGGCAGCTGTGCAAATCTGTAACTCTCCAGCTGTCTTATAAATAAAGTTGGAATTGTAGCTGATAATTGTTATCATTGAGAAAACTGTTTGGGTTTTTTTCTCGTATACTATATGACAAAATTGAGAAGCATACTTTTATAAATGCATATAAAATAGATTTGGGTTGATAATGCTTCCCGTTGAGGCATGTCTGCCTGCAGTTGGTGTGCATTATCTCTAGCAATAACATATAGAGTCACACTTCAGCAATAATTTTGCAAGGCTAGGAGAAAAATACAAGTGGAAATTGAATAGCAGGTGCAGCCATTGTTGTGCCTGGTAGTGGTTCTATCTGTACTTACAGCTGTTCTCATTTGAGCTGTTCGCAGGAGCTCGGAGCTGGGAGCAGGTTCTGGTTTGGGGCTGGGTACGGGGTGCTGTGAGCACACCTGTGCTGCAGGTACTCGCCTGGCACAGTTTGCACGTTACTGTGACATTCATTCTGAATGACTTCATTGCCTAAATTAATTGAGTCTGTTCCAGCACCAAACCGACGACTTATCCTTCTGTGCATGGTTGACTGAATAATCGATGAATGTCCTTGTCACCTGACAGTCTGTTTGGAAAACCTGAAATCCTTCTGTGATGCTGCATGTCCCTCCTCCCCCTCAGTCTGCAGTAGGATGAGACTGAACTTTATCCCTCGAGATCAATCTGCTGTCTCTGCCAGTGTGCAGGGCTGGCTTTGAGCACTCTGCTCTGATGAGGCTGTCCTAGATGGCAGTGGATTCGGATGCCTTGGCAGAACGAAGCAACACAGGCATGGGGTGGCCCAAAGAAAAGGTTCAGGTTCAAGGGCTCTTGTTTCTCTTAAGTCATGGAGCCTTGTTGACTGAAACGACTGAAAACGCTATTTATTGCCATTTAGCTGTGGGGACTCTGTACACTTGCAAAGTGAGAACATACTCCAGACATCCTTCAGATGACAAAGAGCCTTCTCAGGTGAGCTACAGACAGTGCCTCGGGCCTTGAAAGACGTGGTTGTAAATTTGCCTTTATTCAGAATGGTTGTCTTGCTATACCTGCCTAATACCTTCTGCTAAATGGTTGGTTTGAAGGCTATAAAAAATGTTAGTCTCATGAGCATGTTACAACTGGATATTTGTGGATGTAGAATCTTGCCTGCTCACTGGAGTGAAGTTAAAGTATGTAGCCATCAGCCAAACAAACAAACAAAAACCCAACAAAACCAAACGAAAAACCCCAAAGAACTACCTTTTCCTAGGAGTTGTAGGAAAAATATGTTTATCTAAAAGCTAGGGCAATAACTTAACAATTTTGAAAGGACCAAATGCCTTTTGAACCTGCATCTATTTGATTTTTTTTTTAAAAAAAGGGTGGAAAAATACATCCTGTGGAAAAAAAAGGATGAGAAAGGGGCTAAATTTAGCATTAAGTCAGTTAAACACATCTCCCACATTTCTCAGGCAGTGGATCTGGCGGGTGAATGTTTCCTTTTTCACTGTGGGACTCAGTCAGCATAACTGTGCAGGGGGGTTTTATCCTGTTATTACAGAGGTCAGTTTCTTCTCTGTTTTCATCACATAATATATTTACTTCCCTGGTTTCATCCTTCAATCCTCATGAACAAAACTTCTGCACTACTAATGTCCATAAAGGAAAGGGGTCTCTGAACTGAAAAGTGTTTAGCCTGTAGTGTGATGTTTGGAGTATCTTCACTTAATGCATCTGGAGATTTCAAACCCTGTTTTTCATGAAAACCTTGGAGCCACCTTTCCCAGAATCCATTTTTAGTTGGTTGCATCATGTTAGCAAGCGGGTAAGTTGTGCTCTGCTGCCTCTCCATCCAAACACTGTGCAGGCTGGCAGACAGGAGGCAGAGCGTGTCTCCATTCAGTCCCTTGGTTGCAGGAGGCTTGAGAATCCCTGCCTGGTTCGAAGGGGAGCAGCACTCCAGCCCTGCAGCAGGATGGAGCCCACGGGAACTGCTCCTGCCTGGAAGTGCACTGACAGCTCTGTGAGGGAACTCAAAAAATCAGATAAGTTTTAATCATGTCTTCATGTAGTGCATCTTGTTTTGGCTTTGACTTTCACATGCACTGTAATGGAGTCTTTGACCAAGAGTTGAGATTGTGCCTTGTTGCTCTCAGTGCAGATATAGAAAAATGACTTGGTAGTAAATACCATGTCAGTGTCCCAGCAAGATGATTAAAGCTGATTGGAACTTTTTTCTTCTGTACTAATGAGTATTGTTCTGATGTCCTTGGTGATTTACTTTTGTTGCTTGAGTTAATGTTGTAGCTAGATAAGGATTTTCAGTGATGAGATGTTGCCTATTGTTTTTCTCATGTTACCCATATGAAATAGATCCAGTCCATCCTATGCTAACTGACAGAGTTGGTAAGAATTGTGTGACCTCTTCAGCATGAGTTGAGCTCACCACTGTTCCTACTGGCTGCAGGTCAGCATTGGGGGCTCCAAAACACGGGGCACAGGTAAGGAGAAAACTTGGGAGAGTAACCGATGTGAGGAAGGGAGAAGGGATACAAAGGGAAGGGAGTAGGATGTTGTGAAAAAGCACCACTTTTTCTCTCTGGCAGCGATCCTGGGAAGGTCTGGCTTCTCCTTGTGCCTACATGAGAAGGAGAGGTATTACTTGGTACTGGCAAAACTGTCTGGATGTGTCTAGGAAAATAACAGGAGGAGCAGTGAAAGGAGTAGAGACTGACAAGAAGGAAAACTGAAAGGATGGTTTACTACTCTTAGTTTAGTGATTTCTCATCTCTTCTTCTCAGCTGTGTGTTCTTGTTCTTTCCTGTGTCAGTGACTACACAGCTGCGAGGATGGCTGGCTCAGGAAAATAGGCCCCCGCCTGGTCCCCAGAAGCGTGGCTGTGTCAGACAGACCCAGTGCTGCTGGCTTTGCAGCTGCCTGACCAGTTGATCAGACACTGAAGAAGTGTTTCCCGCTTTCCCTCATGTGCGCTGAGAGCAGCAGCGTGAGCGCCGGGGCTGGAGCCCGCCGGCGGCTCTGCCCCGTGGCAGCGCTGGGGTGCCCGGGGCTCTGCGGGTCGGTGCCGGAGGAGAGCGGCTGGCAGGCTTTAGGAGTCGGTCCCTGTGTGGGCAGCGGAGCCACAGTGGCACTGACGGGGCAGTTAGGGGCTCTTTAGGCGGGATTTACTCCAGCAAATCCCTCAGTTGCCCAAGGCGATGGTCCTGGCTGAACCCTCCTGGGATGGAAAGCTGAGTCTTTACGGTGGCTTGGTTTGCTCTGCTCCGATTTACTGGGTGGTTTCATGAAACCATTTGAGTGAGCCTCCATGGCAGAGAGGATGAAAAAGCTGCCGTTTTCAAAATTGCTTTAGTGCATTTTGTACTAGAGGCTTTAAATGGAACCCCTTTGTCCTCCTTGCACTCTTGATGCAGGCAGGCCAGCCTGGAGCTAGGTTGTTACTACTTCTGGCTTTTACTTCTAAATAGAGAATTTAAAAATTCAGAATAGATGTTAAGAGTTTCCTGGCATGTATGCTACAAGATGAAGTATTTAACTATTTTTCTGAAAAAATTATTTAAATGATTGAAAGACATTATTTTTATCAGAGACATAAATCCCCAGAAAACAGTAGCAAATTCTCCCAAAGGAGTGAATAGCATAAGTCCAGGGAGTATTTTCAAAGGGTAAATCCCAGTCTTGTGTAAGGAAGAAAGAGGTTTTCTTATTGATTCATCTCAACTTCTTGCTCATATGTGATTTTAAGACTCTCATGAAACCTGCACTATTTCCTGTTCTTGTAAGGTGAAGATGAGAACCTGACTTGACTTTGTGAGTGCCTTTCCTCAAGCAGAGTGCGTGGACAGAGGTGTGGTGGTGGGGACTGGGCTGTGGATGGCATCTCCCCGTTCCTGTCTCCCGAGCTCAGGGCCTGGCAGGAGGTCGGGGGGAGTGAGCAAACTCATTTGTTAGCTCAAGTGTGTGCCTGAGTGTTTGTAGGATCAGAGCCAACAGTTGTCTAATCTTGAAATTGAGATTAGCAAATTAGTAACTTTGCCAAGAAATGTGTTAATTGAAGGAACAGCAGTTAAAACAGCTGCCTGTGTGGAAGGGTGTAGTTCTCTAATTACATGTATTAACACTGAGATAGATGCACATTTAACACTGACATCTTCACTACTAATTAATTTGATTGGGTTTTGTCTGGGTGTTGTTATTAGATACTCAGTACTGGGTGTATTTTCTATTCAGATGAATTTGCACACCTTCCAGCCACTTCAGATGGACGCTGTCTGGGCTAGTTTGTTACAGAAATTTCCTGAGATGGGTTGAAAAGTTATTCACAGTGTTGGGGTGAGAAGAGGGTGACAGAGAAAGCCATGAAAAAGACGAACTGAGATTGTTTCACTGCTGTGCTCATTATATCATATTTTGTACTTTTTAGTCTAGTTTTAAGCTTTCATTTGGACAACATCACTTAGAAGGAAACAGCACTGCATTTTTGTAGTGTTTGGTACATTTTGGGGTTTGTAGCACTTCACAAAAGCTTGAAAAAGTTAAGTACTTTCTTTAAAGTAACAGAAAAAAGTATTCTTTCCCTCACATCTTAAAGCAAATGAAGAAGTCTCACATGTTTGATAAATACTGCACTGATTTCAGTGCTTTAAGACATCTTATAGCTTATCTTTTGTAAACTGTAGTTGGATCTTCGGGAAATCTGGACATACAGAAGTATGGCCGTGATGGCATGTTGTACTGGCTTTGCTTTGCTTGTGCGTGCAGCTTTTGCTTTCTCTATTACACTGTCTTTATCTCAACTCTGGAGTTTTTCACTTTTACTCTTGGATTGTCTCCCCATCCCATGGGAATGGGGGGAATGGGGCTGAACTGCCCTCCAGGTTAAACCACAACGCACCTAAATAGTTTTTTAATTGATTTAAATCTGCAAGCATGCATAACTGCATAATTGAGAGTTCTCTGCTGCTTTATTTATGATTTAAAAGCTTGGCTTTATTGTCCAGTATTTTGTACTTCTCACCTGGACATCCCCAGCCAAGCAGGCACTCCCCTGTTAGGTGCAGGTGGAGACACGCTGGGGTGTGTGGACCAGCAAGCATCTCTTCTGAGAGTTTTTGAGATTTGTCCTTTTGATTGCTTAGCAAATATTTCTAAATGAAGGAAAAGCATGACTGGGTAGTTTTATTGCTTTGTGATATGCTTGGAAATTTAACAGTTCATTTAGAAACCTGAAACAATGAGTTGTGGTAATAAAAGAACTGTGGAAAGTGATATAAAAGATCAGGTATGACACAGAGAATTGTGACACCTATTCTGTGCTTCTTTGGGTTATTACTGCTTGATGAAAGAGTTGATTTTTAGAAGTAAAACCTTAAAGGAACCATTCTCATTTTCTAAAACTGTAAAGTTGTGACTTTCACTTTTCAAAAGGCTTTATACAACTATTAGAGTTCGGGTTTTATTCTGCTTACTTGATTGCTATTTAGTGGGTTCTGTAGAAGCAAGGTCCTGGAAGCTTTAGGGGTGCACCTGCCTGACAGGCAGCCTTTGTCTCTGCAAGCCTGACACCAGTCAAAATAGGGTTTCAAAAATGCCAGGTATGGCTGGTCCTTAATTTGTGGCACCTAGAAAGCATTTAATGCCACTTTATTCTCAAGAGTAAGTGCTGTCCCAGTTGCAGGAGCTCAGCATGGTCTCCCCAGCCGCACAGGTGGAGCTGGGGCCCAGGAATTCCCTGTGGGAGCCCCTGCTCTCCCAGCTGGGAGCCTGGAGAGAGGAGGGCAAGGAATGTGACCCTGGGCTACAGGGCTTGGAGATAAGGAGGGCACCGTGTCCTGGCCCTTACAGTGCCAGCTGTGTGAGGGGAGGTGAGGGGAGAGGAGACCTCCAGGTGTGAGGGGAGGTGAGGGGAGAGGAGACCTCCAGGTGTGAGGGGAGGTGAGGGGAGAGGAGACCTCCAGGTGTGAG
>JAWWMP010000171.1:317080-330644 GCA_035047865.1 Dendrocincla tyrannina | reverse complement strand
TGAGAATTGATTAGGACTTAGTTTTCTTCAAAAATATGATAATTGAAACTAAAAGGAAAAAGGCTTAATGTATTGAGGTATTCCAGCTATAAACAAGCTCTGAAGCTGTCCCTCCTGTCTATTTATGCAGGTATTTAAGATGTATCACCTCCAGCTGCAGATACCAAATTTAAGAAGAGACACACAAAAGTTAGCACTTGTTGTTTCAAAAAGTCTGTAAAGTGCTGCTTCCCTGAACTCCCAGGCTGCTCACACCAGAACATACTCACACTACAAAAAGAGCGGGGTTGTTTTGTTCTGCTGTGCTTGCACTTGCAAAAGCACGTTAGACTTCCCTGAGCATCAGAGGGATTTAAAACTGGCAGATGAGTTGCAGACCTCTTACCCCTCTGCCGCTCAGTCACTGTGGGGTTTGTGGCCTGTCTGGTCAGCAACAAAACAGAGGGATGAAGAACAGTGTGGACAGCTTGATGGTGTTGGTCCAAACTCAGCAGTGCCAGTGCTTCAGAACTGGGAGAGCAGGACTTGGTGGTTTTTTTCTCTTACTTCTCCTTAGCATGGTTTTCTGATACAATTGAGTGAGTTTTCCTTTTTAAATATCATATAAATAAATGAAGTAAAATTTGTTGCTCTGCTGCCCATTTATTCCATTCACTTTTTCCACTCTCAAGAAAAATAGAAGTACAGGGGTTTTTGTTTTAACTGGCTTTGAATTTTTGCAGTATGGGGAAAAAAATATGGATTTTTACTTAAATAGGCAATTTGTTCCTTCAGATATTATGCAACTGGGCGTCTTCTAGAATAATGTGTTCACTAATGTTTCTGTATGTAATGGAAAGGCAAATTAATAGAGATTGGTTGACTGGAAGCAAGTAATGGCTATCATAGGTTTTATTTTATTCATCTAATTAAAAGATCAGTAAATAACAATAGGTTCAGATTCAGAGTTTGCATCCATGGCATTGCTATTTAAATATTGGTTTAAAAGTAAGGAACAGGAAACAGCTTTAAACATAGGCTAAATGTTTTCTATTATTTCTGCAAACAAACAGCACAGTACTGTTTATTTTAAAGTTTGTGTTTGTTACAAGCTGTGTAGTATGCCATCATTTACTCTGAAAGAAGCTTGTCTTGCTGACATCAGCTCCAAAACTTGCACAGCTTTAGCATGTGAATGGATTTTTTTTTTTTTTTTTTTAAATCATGGCATTCTCCACTAGCATGTGAATGACATTCTGGACAATCAGCTTTTAGATGGATGTGCCATCTATATTCTGACTTAGAACTGGAAAAGAAATAATTTTAAAAATTTCTTTGACTTTTTTTGCATATTAGAATTCTTAGTATTTTCTCTGCAAAAGACAAACTTTCCAAATGAACTAATTGGAGCTTGTGAATCCTTGTGCTATAACATGAAGCTGAATCAAGCCAAGCCCTGATGTCAGACTGTGACAACTGGGTCTCTGTGTCATAAATCCTTTGGATATTCTCCATACTTTTTATTCTAGTCACAGGCCCATGAAGTTTGTGGTGGTCTCTGGGTTATCATATTTGTAAGGCTCTTCATGTCAGGTCTTGGAATTAAGATGATTTAACTGTAGAATTCTGTCTAAAAGCAGCTTTTAATAAAATGCAAGTTTAGAACTCATGTCTGAAATGTTCTTTCACATTTGAGCATCCACTGTGCCAAGCTGTTCCAATGCTGGGGCCTGATAGGAGTGCCAGCCTTGTGAAAGGGGTGGCCAATGTTAGGCTGAGAGCCACAGCCCTCTCCTACAGCTCTAGCACATTCTGCTCTGCTCTCTGAGTAGAGCCATGGTAGAAGAGGAGTCTGCTCTGTGGGTGCTCATGGCCAGGGGCAGCAGTGGGAGAGCTCCATGTCCTACATGCAGACCCACATTTGCTGGCCAGTATTTGTGATGTTAGGGTGGGTTTATGCAGTTTGGTTAGTGAGCTCTCAGGAGTGTTTGGGAGTGTCCACAGTCCCTTGTATCCTCTGGGAGGGGCAGGAGGCTCTGTGTGTGTGTAACAGCCTGTTTGGGGGGAGAGGGACTCAGGTCAGACTCTCCAAAGCAGCTTTTATGGTCCTGTCATCTCCTCTGGTCATTTCAGCAGGTGTTTGCCCTGGCCCAGAGCTGCCTTCCTTATTAGATAGGTACCAATTAGTCTTCTCTTGCAGGGTTCTTGGAGGGGGTCTCCTTGTGTTGTCAGTATTATTTCTGCAAGGTAAATCTTGAGTTTAGAGTAGCTTTTCACTGCTGTTACTGTGAGTGTCCCTCCTGCTGTTACTCCAAGTCTCCTGTGTGCTGTAGAAGCCGTCAGGGCTGGAGCTGTGAGCAGAGGTCCCTGCAGAGCGCTGGGAGCTGTGGAGCACTGCTGAACCACCCTTCATCTTACTGAAAGGGGGCACGAACTGCAGGGAGTGCCATCCATGAGAGGGAGGTGGTTCGGCCCCATTTCCTGTGATGTGAGCTGTGATCCCTAGCACTGTGCAAGGCGTGGAGCTGCTGTGCAGTACCATTACACGAGTTACACTCGGGGAAAACCCTGATCAATAATTTGAGCTGTCAAGTCAAGGGAATGCTCTGGGCTGTACTTGACTTGTATATAAGACTTGCTTCATGAGACCATTAAATATTGGTGTTCATCTGTTTTTATATAGGGTTAAACAGTTTACTTAAACTTCAGGGGGTTTATAGTATCAGTTTGAAAAATAATGCAATTGCTCAATAGGACCCTTTTCCATGGATCGTAACAGTTCACCGTGGGTGAAAACACCCCCACCATCCCGTGGTGTGACAGGCAGTCTCAGCTCAGAGTGTTGCAGAGAATGGTCCCAGGTTTCAGTAACACCCATCCTGTGCAGCACTGATATGTCCTGTGTTACCCTCGGGGCATTACGTTTCATAAACCTGTTACAAAGGCTGAGGTTTGGTACCTTCGACCAAGAAATGTGACCAGAGCTGAACACAGAAAAGGTGAAATATCACATCTCTACCCTCAGCAAGTTTGAAATGATAAACATTAAGCTTTCCAAGCACAGAAGTCGGAACGTAGAATAGTTGAGGATGTGAAGGTTTGTGATCGGAAAGGTTAGGATACGGTGCTTTCCAGTTTCCTTGTTTATAGGTGAAATTGAAGACTGACTTTACAGGCACTGATTTTGTTAGACTGTGGCAACATAAGAAGAGACAAAAATTTAATTGTAGGAGGAATAAAATCCAAAAATGCTTAAACATGTTTTTCTTTTTGTAACAGGTGATAAATCAACATTTGCATGAATCACTGATTTAAAGAACCATTAAATTTCCACTTTTATATTTTATTCCCCTAAGGAGGAGGAAAACAAAAACAAAAAACATGATTGTGATGAATCAGTGATTGCTTCAGAGTTAATCCACACCCTTTTTTTTAACATCAAGAATGCTTTTCTTTTTATTTTGAAATTTCAGGAGCTCCAATTTCAAAGACTTACCAGAGAACTGGAAGTGGAAAGGCAAATTGTGGCTAATCAGCTAGAGAGATGTAGGCTTGGAGCAGAGTCACCAAGTATCGCCAGCACAAGGTACAGGTCCTGATGACTTTACTTTCATTTGTCCCATAAGTTAAAGGCTTTTTAGTGGTGCTTATGTCCTTTTCATATATTTTCACTGATAGCTATTCACCTCCATTAATATCCAAAGTATTAAAAAAAAATGCAGATTTGCTGTAAAGAGTTATGGGACAGTTTCAAGGGCTCTTCTAATAATTCATTACATTTTCAATAGATTGTATGTAAAGCTTTAATTTCTCTCTAAATATGTTGAATTTTACTTTTTAGATTGAGCCCAGGAAAAATACAGTCGACATACACATATTTGTATCAAAGTAACAGTGCTAGTTAAATGGATAATCCAATTTTTCCCCCCCCTAAATTAACTATCCAATTTAATTCAGCTTTTCTGAAACTGTCTGTTGTTACGTGTGTTTTCAGGGAACATCTTGGTTATAAGTGTTGTTGGCATATGTAAATAGCATGAAACATTCCTGATGTATTTCCTATGCAATGACTGTAACTATGGCAAAGCATTTGTTAGGATTTCAGCTGTAACGAGTATTCTGATTTATTTTAATTCTTTAGCAATCTTTGTAAGTCTGAATGTGTCTGGGCACTCACTCATCTCAAGCATGTCAAACAATTGGTTGCTCTTGAATCTGAAAGCCTTAATAACATGTCCTTCTGACCATTTGTACCTGCAGTTCAGGTTCCAGCAGAGCTCCTGTTGGCATGGATGTACAGTGTGCTCTGAACAGTAGTGTTTCATGCCTTAAATACTGTTTGTTTCTGGATTCCTTCAGCAGTAAACCTGGGTACCAGTCTGAAATGTTTCCCCCTGTGGTCGTAATAAATATTTCTGCAAGTTAAATGGAAAGCTGTTCTTACAAGAACTTAAGAAACAGGTGGCAATTACTTAAAAATAGATTTTGAAAATCCAGTGTACCAGCTAACACCGGTGTTTTTATACATCAGAATCCTGGAGGTGTGAATGCAATGCTCCATTGCTTTTGTACCGAAGGGCATGGGCTTAGAGCTTGGTATAGGCAATATGTTCTGGCACCTCAGTGGTGTTGGGTCGTGCTTGGGCTTACTCTGTAAGTGGGATATCCCTTTTCAGAGATGTGTAAGAAGCTGCGGAAAACCAGTTAATCAGTATTTGAATTAGAGGCTTTCATTTCTTCACAGACAGTTGCTTTCAGTGTAGTTAGAAGAGTCGTTGAAAGATTTAAGGGTAAACAATCTCTTTGAGCAGTTTCACAGCAAACACAAATACAGCAGCAAAATTTAGAGCCATAAGAGGCTACCTGTGTTTCCCCAAAGTGGATGATGTAAATGTTTTGCTAAGGCTGGCAAGAAATTAAATAAACATGAAGAGGGCATGGAGAAAACTCTTGGAAAATGAATACTGTGTTAAGAGATGGATCATGGACAGCTGACAGTCTGCTCCCACAAACAAGAAGAACTTGGTAGGGAAGAAAGGTGATGTTTCTCCTGGCCAGATGAAAGAGTTGTTTGGCAGAGTCTTACATTATAAAGCAAAAAACACTGCCCCTGCCAACAAAACATTTGCAAACCCTTAAAAAGCCAGCAGAAGTAAAGCATGTGTTGAACACCTTTTTATTTTTATCCTTTGTTCAAGTTTTCTGTACCTGAGGAAATCAACAATTCTTTGTTTCAAAGGCAGTGCTTTAATCTCCTTTATTGTGGTTAAAAGGTTTGGGAGCATTTCATGTCAGAGTCCAGCTGGAGGGTTTGCGGGCCTCAGTGGCCAGAGCAGTTTCCTGATTTACCCACTGCTGCCCTGGCCCTGGTGTGGCTCTGCTGCCAGTGATGGGACTGTCACTTCCCAGGGGACTCTTGAGGGACTCCCACCTCACTGCAAGGTTCCTTCTGGTGCTGCTGGTTATAAGAAATGAGTGTTGCTTTGTACAAATGGGCAAAGTAAAACAAACACAGGTTCTTGTAGGTCAGGCTTGTTCATCTGTTCCCAGCTGCATTACAAGTGCATTGTGAGTGCAGGCAGGACAGAGGAGTAGCTGATTTGCTCTCCCAAGACGGATGTGAAGGATGGGAATGGGAGCTGATCTGTGGGTCCTCAGCAGCTGTAGTGTGATGGGTGGAGAAGGAAGCACTCGATCAGCTGCAGCCCTGGAGTCCAATACAGTTTTAGTCTTGTGTACCTGTAAGTTACTTGCATGTTAAAATTATTTCTTCTCATAATTAATTTTTATAACTGGGTATTGTGCTCAGTACCCTTAAGATATTTCGTGGCATCCCATACACTTTCAAACTTCTTAAGAGCCTCAAATGACGCAATTAGTGTCACATGTGAGTATTAAACAGCTTTACCTGTGCTATGCATGACAAGACTGGAGATAACAGAGTGGGAAATCAGAGTGAGGTCTCAGTTGCCTCCTCTTGCTTTTGTTTTGTGCTGTACCATGCACAGGTTTCTGTCAGAAGCCCGTGGACTGTTTAGCCTCCCATCCAGAGGCAATGCTGTGGTTGCCATTCCCTCTGCAGTGTGGCTGGCTTGCTTGGGGTCGGTTCTGGGCTGCCAGGTGTGTGGGAGCACAGGGATGCAGGTGGACAGCCATGGGCACCAGGGCTCAGCCCTGCAGCACAGAACACACTGCCTGGCCTGACTCTCACAGCTGGCTGGTTCTTTTCCTCTCTTACTGTTGTGTGGCTTGGGAAGGCTGAGTGGTGTGCTTGCTTATCAATGGGACAGTCCTGCACTGATAAGAGCAGCTTGTCGAACACAATTCAACAGGAGTGTGTATTTGGCACACCTGACTCATTGGAATGCAGCCCCTTGGGCAGCACTGGAGCTGATAAAGGAAATTCTAACACTCCTGGCAGTCACTTTGAGTCATGATGTGCCTGCCTGAGGTCCTCTGGGTTTTGTAAGATCAAACCTATTTCATAGCCACAAGGGTGGTTTACTTTTGATGCTTTTCCCACTGCTCACTGGAATAGCATGTGCAGCTTCTAGAGTGGCAGGAAATATTCCAGTGCTGCAGTGTGTGCTGGAGCACTCAAACTGCCTGTGAGCTGCACAGATGCTGCCTTTCATGGCTGCACGTTTTTCTCTCCCAGTCTGTGCCTGCTGTCCCACCCGAGGAGCAGGGCCATGTGGGACACCCCAAGCTGTGCCCACGCCCCTGCTGGGCATGTTTGTCCTGACCTGACTGCTCTCAGCGAGCTCCTCTGGGGCAGTTATCCTCAGAGAAACTGCTTGCAGTTTGTTCTGATGACATGTCAAATACTTCAGCATTTCCAAGGGTATATTTGAAATTGTTTGCATATATTGATGTTACCAAACGTTCATGGCAAATTATACTCTCAAAAAAAAAATACCTTTAAAATCAGAGGACTTTTGGGGTGTCCTATCCCTTATTCCAAACACAGCTTTCTGAACTCACAGCTGGAGCATGAGTGCTTGCCTGGGTCAGCCAGTGAGCCCCAGGCCCACCTGCTCCTGGTTAGTTTGTTGGGGAACATGGGATGGCTGTGGTACCTGGTACAGAGTCTGGCACAATGAGTAGAGGAATGAGACATACTGGTGAAATCAAGAAGGTTATTAGAAATGTTAAAGAGTGAAAATTGCTTCCTTTCGTTAAAACACTTGAGAAAGTGTCTGCTTACCTTATCAAGTAGGAAAGCAAAAGTATGAAATCTCATTATACTGGTGTTGCTGGTTGCTTGTAATGTGTATTACAAGTTTATGGAGCTGAGCAAATGGCATTTGATTGGAGAAATCCCCCTATACCAAGAACTTACAGTTGCACACAGCTTTAAGCCCTCATCCTGCATATAGTTGTAAATGTGTTGCTGATGCAGATATTTAAAATGGAAGAGAAAGGACAGTAAAACAATGCATTCAGTCTGAATGGGCATTGAGTCCTGGCTGGCAGCTCCGCCTGAGCAGCGAGCCTGGATCCCGGGAACAGCCCGTTCCTGCTCCCAGCACAGATGTATTCCAACGATGGAAGCGTAGCCAAGCAGTGAGCTGAAATACTACAGAAATATGGCTGAAGTACATACATTTTCAACATAATTATATTTTTAGCTTTTTACAGCTTTTCACCGTTTTATAAATATTTAATAAATAGTACTAAATTTTTTCAGCTGTTGCCTTTTTTTGATGACAACAGCAGTATAGCCAAGCAGAGGAGGTAGATGATGGAAATCACTGCTTTTCTCTCAAATGGTGCTGTTTAAAAAGAAATGCTTTTCACCTTATGGTGTACTTGCAAAGATAATAGTCCTAAACTGTTTCATGTCATATAATACCTATGAAAGATGCACTGGGAACTGAACTGTTCAGTCCAGGAACTGGCAATCATAGTTGTGTTCACATCATTTTTTAAAAATAGCATACTGCTTAACAAAATCAGCAATTTGAAATCAGAACTTCCCTAAATGTGAGTGTTCCTGCAGCCTTGCTGTGCTGTGCACAGGTGCTGGCCCAGACCCGGCTGTGGCTTCCAGCAGCCACTCCTGCCTTTGCAGGGTGGCACAGCCGTGTCACTGACAGGGGTGTTGGCCCCTGCCCTCACCTGGAAATCCAAAGCTGGGAAGAGTTTGTTTGAGAGCTGCCATGTGAAAATGTGAAACACTGCTGGTGATCCTTACTGTGTTTTGTCTCTAAATGACTTCCTACAAAACTTTTTCCATTTATCACATTATTATATTTTCCGCATTAGCAGCTGGTTCAGTTTTGTGTCTAAGACAGCTTTGAACTAAAGCTGTGAAATGGCAAAGAAAGTGTGTGAAATTAAGAAAGGGGCAAAACCAAAAAAACAAACAAATGACAGAAACCCAAATGAAACAAAACCTCAAAACAAACATCAGAAAACAATCCAGATACTTAGGAAATACAAGTGAGGAAAAAGATGTAAAGGGTCAAAAAAGAAAAAAAAAAAAAGGTATAGATTGATTTCAGCAGAATTTGTATGCATGCTCCATCTTCAGCTCCCAAATATTTGTGTTACTGTCATAATATTTATCTTTATCTTCTCTAACTGAAAACTGTACATCATACCAACTGTTCTGAAAGAAAAGTATCATTTCTGCATGTCTACTCTATTAGCCTAATTCTTTTTCAAGGATAATAGTGAGCTAAAATGAGGTAGTTTCCAAATTGCAGTCCCCCTCCTGTGGACTCCCTGGGGTGGTCTCACATGTCATTGCTGGGAGGGGAGGGCACTGAAGCTCGGTGTGGACAGGGCACCGTGTGACCACGCTGGATTTTAGTGGAATGAAGTGCACGGGACTTACTGCTCAAAGCTGAAGGACTTGGTAACTTCCAAACACTTCACCTGCAAGGTGACAAAACCAGGTGATGCTGTAAGTCATGTATGCTGGACTTGTTCCACAATCATTAAATAAGAGTCAAGTTAAATGTTTAACTAATTGAAGTGCTGGTGAAGCGGCTTTCTGTGCGTGCCCCATGGTCAGAGCAGCCTTTATCATTTCTTTATCCTGTACCATAAAGGAAGTTCAAGTAGCCAGGTGTGCTGGGCAGGGATGAGCTCGGGGTGACAGTCTTGTGTGTGTCAGTGAAGTAGTTGTGTGTGCTCAGCCTGTGTTACCTTCACCAGCACCACAGAGCCATGTGGGCTCAGGGGACGGAACGGAGTTTCCAGAAAGTCTGAGGAATAGAGCAAAAGTGGAGTTGTGTAAAACTCTGTGTTCAGGTGGCAGGAAAGTTCTGGGGCCAAGGATGCCAGGATCTGTCAAATGGGCTTTGTATTTCTTCAATCCAGAGGACCAAAGTATCAATGAGTAAGGTAACAGTAATTGATTAGTGACCTGTTATACATGCAAATCTGCTCAGAGAAGAGGAAAGAATACCTTCTGTAAAGAATCTGTGTAGATTAACTGACATTCAGAACTCAACTTTCAATAACAAAACTTAATTCCAGTTTATACAAATTCTTTTTGAACTAACACCAGTTTTTGGTACAAATTTCCTCATGATTTGGTAACAGCAGAAATATTTGTAAAGCTTCCATTAAAACAGTTACAAAGTTCAGTTTGCAAGCAAAAAACTAGTGAAGTTGCTCAGAATTTCCATTGGTGTTTAGCTACAGTCCCCAAAACACACTAGAGAAACATTCTGGTGCTAGTGCACTAGGTTAGATTCACTAGTGGTGTACTAGAAACAAGAAGTGGTTTTAGCTTTTTATTTGAACTGGATGAGCTTTAGGCCGAGGCTGTGCAGAAATGGAGATTTGGTGACCTTGGCACTGGTGGAGCAGCCAGGTGATGGTAACACAGCTCCTTTTCTGCAGAGTTCAGGTGTCTGTGGGTGCTCTTGCCTTTCTCAGTACCATCTGCCTCATGTGCCATGCTCACTCAGCCTGATCTCCTGCAGGGACAGCTGTAATAGCTTCAGAGAGCTCCATGGGCAGCCGTTTATTCCCTCCTGTTAGCTGGAGGCTATGACCTTCTTCTCTGAAACGCCTTAGCAGGCTTGGTCATGCAAAATCTGAGCTTGTTTAAATCCCAATTTAAACTGTACCACTACAGGTAGTTTAAACTAATCCACCTGCCTTTGCTTGAGTGGAGTGGCAGAGCTCCCTTGGGCACAGTACATGAGTTTGAGGGAAGATAGCTGCTGGTTGTGGAGGGTAGGTTGGTAAAACCACCGTAGCTGAACCCCCATGACATACAGTTGCACTGTTGGCTCCAGGAAGTAGCTGGGTCCCTGCTGTACTTGGTGCTCTGGTATCAGGCTGTGTCCCAGCACCACAAAGGGATTGCATCAGGTACTTCTGCCTCTGGGCTTGGACCAGATGGTCCTTCTGAAAGGGCAGGTACCTGTGAATGTTCCAGCGTGCCTCCTGGTGTGTCAGAGCCAAAACCTGAGCACCCTTCTTTCCACAAGCAGCTCAGGAATACAGTGGAGCACAGAGAAACTGCTGGAGGCAGGTGAGCATGGGAGGGCTTGATCAGAGTGCAGCCCTTCACCTGGAACTCTGCACCACATCCATTGAACTGTGGGACTTCATCTGCATTCAAAACAAAAAAGTCAGTGCAGCACCCCAAAAAAACACTAAAGTTGTAGACTGCAGGGAAAAAAGAGCCAATAAGTAGTGAAAATTCTGTTATGCCCTAAGTATGAAGTTGACTGATTTCAGTATTGGAATTCTACTTTTCCTTGAAGGCTCGTTGTAACTCTAGTTCTGTTTGTGTTAGCACGTGTGTTTAGCACTCTTTTATACAAATACTTTATTTCCACTAAGAGTCCTAAATGATAGGTTTCATTTTAGAAAATAAGTATCTAGTGCTGTTCATCCTGCTGTGCTAAAGTTTTTGTAATTAATGGATGTAGTAGAAAGAAGTAAAATAAATAAGTAGAAAGAGATACTCTTTCCTAAAATTACAGTCTCGTGTTGATCTTTAGACATAGCAAACTCTGATGGACTTGCTTGTTTTTCCTTTAAATAGCTTTTTGTTTGGAAAGAAGCAACATCTAATCATTGCAAAAATTATGTAATGCTCAAAGTTTGATAGTTTATATTTAGAGTGAGGAAATACACTTTCCCATAAAAATATGTGGAGCATCTAATGCCAGTAACACATGGGTGAATTCTGCATTTGCCTGCAAAGGAGGTCGTGCAGCAGTACCACTGTGAGCACAGGACACCACGTGGCTTGGTGGAAGGACCAAATGGTGAAGATAGTTTGACACAAAATCCTTACTGGAAAAATGCAGAAGTTGGGGTTTACACTGATATCAAATACCTGCTCAGTCTGTGCAACAGTTGTTTCTGAAGGGGTCTCGTTTAACCTGAACAGTGTGAGATCTGTCACCTCCTCACTCTCAGAGGTGTATCTGTGAGTCAGGCGGTTTGACTTGTCCTCTACAAAGGATCCGAATTCTCTGGAGAACCGGAAACTGATATAACAGTGAAAAACATGAACAGAAACAGACCTACAATTCTTAAACTGCTTTACATGTGGCAGCCAAACGCTGTAGAGTCTCAGACGTGCTTGGCCAGCCCCTGCCCTGAGCAGTGGGTGCTCCTGCCTGAGCGGCGTGTGCCTGCGGGCTGTGGGCTGGAGGCACTCGCTGGCCCTGCTGTGCTGTTGGTGGCAGGACTCCTGAAACAGGCACTGAGTGCCATCAGTCACACTGGCCTGGCCTGGCCTGGAGCACACAGCCTATGCTGCTTGCGGCTCTGACGTACAGTAAGTTAGAGAGAGTAATTCCCACTGACTAACACAAAATAATAACCAGTGGTTCAGATGTAAAGCACTGTGGAGTGTTATTTATGTGGGCTGTTGAAAGTGTATCTGCTGGGGTTCTTTATACAGTTTTCTGTGCTTTGGTTAAAAACAGAACAAAATAAAGAAGAAATCCAAACTAGCCACATGGTTCATTTTTGTGATAATTTTTTTTCTTTCTGCAGCTCTACTGAGAAGTCATTTCCTTGGAGATCCTCAGGTATTATCTTTATGTGTGCAATTTGCTTTAAGCCCAAAAAGCTTTATTTTCTTGGCATTCATTGCTTGTTTTGACGTGAACGGAACATTTAGCAGCAATGCTATGTGTCTTTTCCAAATATCTTTTCTGAAGTGTGACATTAACATGTTCTTTTTCACACATGAGACACTTGTATGTTCCTCTGTTACTGTAAAAGGTGCTCAAACTTAGAGGTAGTTGCAGGTACTTTCCTTGCAGCTTTTTGTGCCCTTGTGTTTCTGTGTGAGCTGTGACTGTAACACAAGGCTTGTCATGTATTGGGGTCTCGTTTGCAATGAACTAAAAATCACTTGTGAGTCTTCCCCCTGGCTGGTAAGGATCATGAAAAATTACTGCATGTTTTAAGCTGGAAAACTGGGGTTTTTTCTTTTTACAGATGTTCTTACTTAACTGAGAAAGTCTCTAATAAGTGAAGGTTTTTCTGAGAGTGCTTTTTCTACTTTTGTATCTCAGGATAGCACGAGCTTTCTTTCCAAAAGAAGCACTTTTCTTGTAGTGCTGCTACACCTGCTTCTGAGTGTGTGGGGGGAATGGCTCGGACTGTGTCTTCAAAGTGCCATTCCCGTGCTTGTTGGAGTGATCCCTGCTGCCCCTGGCAGGCCGGGGCACGGCGCTGGTTGGGTTGTGTACATCAGTGACAGCATTTAGCCGTGCAGAGTCACTCCCTGGCCACGGTGGGCTCTGCAGTGGCGGGGGCACACGAGGAGCCTGACGGGACACACACACAGTGCTGCTCCTCCGAGTGCCGTGTTGCTGCGGGTGGTGTTTCTCCAGCTGGACAGTGCTGGTGTCACAGCAGCCCCGAGGGGCGCAGGGCAGGGCAGTGCAGCTGCGCTGGCACTGCAGGGAGCGCGGTGGGAGCTGCACCAACCCCGCGCTGCAGAGCCGCTGTCCCCCTGCCCGGGGTGCTCCCCATCCATCCTCGGCACCGCTGCACGGGGCCGCTGCCTGACAGTGCTTGTTCAGCAAGCCCTCAGTGCCATAATTTAGGTAAATATCCCCTGCCTGCCTTTTGTTTCATTTACAGACTAAGCTCTTAAACTTGTGCATAATTTTAATCCCATGGTTTCTCTTCCCCCAGCTGAGGTGAGGCACACATTAGCTTTTCGCCTTTCCTTTAAAGCTAATATTCTCAACAGCCTACTTGTCCTGGCATTTAACTTTTGCTAGCCATGGTGGTGCTTGTCAGGTATTCTTTCAGCAGTGGCTTTAAATTGAAGTCAAATTTGTTTTGTCTAGTAACTGAAAAATTGATTGTACTTATTGTTTCAATGTGAACATTGTGGCGTTTGTTTTTTGGGTTTTTTTTAATCACATTATTTCCCCTCGTTCTGCAGTGTCCTAATGACAGTTCACAACTGGTACAGATTCCTTCTGACAGCTCTCTGGCGTTGTTCTGCTGATTTATCTCAGCCAATTGCATTCCATTGCTTTGTTTCCTCCTCTGATTTTCCTGTAACTTATTCTTTGTCTGTTGTTTTTCTCCTTGACTTTCTATGAGTCCTTCTCTCCTTCTCTCCTTCTCTCCT
>JAWWMP010000171.1:283460-316980 GCA_035047865.1 Dendrocincla tyrannina | reverse complement strand
CCTGTAACTTATTCTTTGTCTGTTGTTTTTCTCCTTGACTTTCTATGAGTCCTTCTCTCCTTCTCTCCTTCTCTCCTACTCTCCCTCCCATTCCTTCTTTTCTCCCTCCCTCCGTTTTTCTTTCTCATAGTTTTATTTTATCCGTTAATTCTCCCCTCACATTTGTGTGTTTATTTTCTTTAGAAATCTCCTGTGCACATCCCTGCTAAGCAGTCACTTGACATATGGCAAAACATCCTATTTCTATTTCAATGCTGTATGTCTTAATACCAACCTAGATGTGTATTTCTCACATCTCTGTACCCAAGGAAGCCTTGTTGGCAGTAATTGCATATTGGAAAAAAAAAAACCCTATTTCTTGCTTAGAATTTCCTGCTCAACGCTACATTTCCTGTTTACAGTTATGTCATGATTGTGGCATGATTGTAGTTTTTATTCCCCAATTCGCTATGGAGCTTTGTTTTGTAGAAGTGTTGTTAGATGCTGCTTTACCAACTGCAATCTGAAAATACTGGAGTTAAAGATGGATGAAAACAGTGCCTTAAATCACCTTTTTTTTGACACTAGGTAGTGGCTTATGTCAAATGCATCAGTAGATGATAAGATGTGACTGTAGCTGTAATTGCTTTCTGCATCAGTAGAATTGTACAGAATTTTCACAGAAATATAAAATGATGTTGTTTTGCAGATGCTTATAAATAGAATATTAGATCAGCAGCCATTTATAAAAAGGCTATTATTTTATTCGGGGCACTCCTCATGATTTCTGGTAGTGGGGAGAGACAGAAAGACAACAATTTATTTTATTGTGTGTTCTGGCCTTTGTTAGACAGTCTAAACAATCTTTATTTTTTAGCCCTGTGAAAGCATTTGCCTGGTGGCCAATGTGTGATGGAAGCAGGGTTGGGCTCAGAGCTCTTGTCTGAGGAACATCTGCACTGCATGGCACAATTGGACCTTATTCTTCCTCAGTGTCTCTCCCCAAACTGATTATTTGTCAGTCTGACATTGATTTAGTATCATGTAATATCCAGTAACTGAAATAACAGGGCCTTGGATTACTTAAAAAAGATTGAAGATTAAAGTATTGAAGTTGGATGCAATTCTAATGTAAAACATCTGAGTCCCCCAAGTGTTTTATTCCAAAGAACATGAAATACCCACTGGTGGCTGTTACCCCCTGGTGTTGAGCAGGTGTAACAGGCTGGGAAGAGACCTCTTTAGTGTTGGTTCTCTGAATCGTTTCTAGGCATACTGATGATTAAACTAAGGGAAGTGTGGTAACACATCGTATTAAATCTTAATTAAATTTGGTTGTAATACTCCTATTGTAGTAAATTAATTAGCATCAAATTTTACACACTGATTTTTACCTAAGCATGTTACTACTGATAGATAACTGTGCTGGTAACCTGGAATTTCTAAGATTGATTGATTTTTCTCTTTTTTTTTTAAAATGTATCTTTTAATCCAAATAGTGTTCAAACATTCCTCATAATAGCAATTACTGAGTAACTTTTTAGTAGGAATGGTACATTATGGCTCATTGTGCAGACAGTGAGACGCCAGCATGTCATGTCCAGCTCCTGGTAAAAGGCAGAGGATTTCTGTGCAGCAGGAATTGCTGCCCAGAGCCCTCAGCTCCTGGCACCGAGCAGCCCTTGGGACTGGATTGATGCTCCTTGGCATGTTTGCTTTGGGTTCACTGTGGGCTCATTCAGGGCTTTCTGCATCAAGAATTTACATTTCTGGAGTTCCCTGTAAACATAACCTCCATTGCCTACTCCACTTCCTTGTCAAGTTTCAGATTGGATATTGGGAAAATTCCCTCCTGGAAAGGACTGTCCAGCCCTGCACAGCTGCCCAGGGCAGGGGTGGAGTGCCCATCCCTGAGGCATTTAAAAGCCATGTACATGTGGCACCTGGGGACATGGGTTAAGGGTGGCCTTGGCAGTGCTGGGGATGGTTGGACTCGGGGATCTCAGCGGGCTTTTCCAGCCTTGGTGATTCTGTGCTGCATCTCTGCTGCCTGTGTAACATTATGGCAATGGAATGCTTAATATTTCTGTCAAAATAATGTTGTTCAGTGTCATCATCTTTGTCCTTTTTCTCCTCAGACTCTGTTTAACCTTTTCCTTTCTTCATAAGAGCATTGCCATGTCTCTTTTGCTTTTCCTTATGACACTGTCCTTTGTCTGTACAGTTCAGCTGACATTCTTAGAACTGAAGTCAGCTTGAGTGGCTGAGAAGCAAATATTTAGTAGTATAGGAAGTAAAAAAACCCACAAAATTTGCAGCAACTACTGTTGGTAGTACACAGAGATGAAACTGAACTCAGCCTTTTACATCTGGAGGTGTTGATTACAGGCCCTTAAGACAAGGGTAGCTGTCCTCTGGGCACAGCACCACAATTGCACAAGTGTTTCTACTCTGCCTAGTAGAACTACTAGATAATCAATTTATTTTTCGTTAAAATAGGTTAGAACATATATTTGTAAAATTAGAATTGTAGAACTACATCAAAACCTCAAGGAAACAAAATCTTCTGATACTCATATTTACATCCTTTTTATTGAGTTTGAGGGGTTACACCTGTCTGCCAGTGAACTGTTTCTATTGGGAGTAAATCCTTGGTTAGCATGTGTGAGAAAATTATGATTGAGTTTGCAGAAACCTTGCATATGAAACATTGCATTTATCTGATTAATTTATTCTTTCAGATCCTCCACCCACTGGTGTAAGCAAACCCCAGGTGTCAGAGGGTGTTCACACCAATGCCTATGACATTAGGACAGAAGCAGAGCAAGGGACCCTCTACTCACCAGAGCAGACATCTCTCCATGAAAGTGAGGGTCTGTTGTGTGCATTTTAAATATTAGAATACATTTCTGCGGTGATGGTATAAAAATGTAATGCACTTATGAATGCAGCAAATAACAAATTTATGTAAGACTTTGTGAAGTTGATCGATGCTTTTATTCTTATGCTGGCTTCATATCTACAGGGTCTGTGGGTAACTCAAGAAGTTCAACACAAATGAATTCTTATTCTGACAGTGGTTACCAGGAAATAAGCAGTTTCCATAACAGCCAAAACTTGAGCAAGTCAGAGCTCAGACAGCAGCATTCCCTTGTTGGACCCACCAACAACCATGTGGTGAGAAGCTCCCGCGCCGAAGGGCAGACGTCAGTGCAGGTACCCTGACCAGTCACGGCGCCGCTGGCTGTGCATGGGCTCCAGTGGGGCTTGGAGACAGCAACTGCAGGGCTGGGCCTCCTGTGTGTGGGCTGGAGGGAATGGCATGAAATGACAGTTTTGTTTAACACTTTCATGGGTTCAAAAGCCAAAATGGCTTGTGGCAGAGAGGCTTGTTTGCTGGGATCAACACAATGTGGCCTGGGTCATTCACAGGAGCTAAAATGAGCCAACACTTGCAAGGACTTCTGACTGCAGAGTGCACTGCTGACGGGGTATTGAGAAAGTATCACTCACTCAGAGTGCATTATGATAGTGAGGAAAACCTCATAGAATTTAGCCTGTATGTAAACTTAGTGCCTAAAGAAAGGTGGTGTTTGTATTCCTGTACCCTCTAATGTTTCTGGCTTTCTCCCTTCTTTTTCCCCAAATGGCAAGACAGTAATTGTCAGAACTTTGAGCTCATCCCAGGACTCTGCATTACTGCTCATGGGTTTTCAAAGTGGTTGAGCAGTGAGGAAGGAAAACGTAGGGGCAGATTAGCATAGCAAGCCAAATGAGAATGAGAAACAGATAGATTTTTAATGTTAAATTGCCATTTTATAAACTATGAAACACCGGTTAGGAAAAAATGTTACAAGAAAACTTGAAGGAATGACGTTCAGGGTTAAAGGTACTCTCTAGGTGTCTGTAGATACCACTACATGGTGTGCCTTTCCTGCTGACTTGTCTGTCTTACAGGAGCACAGTATCCACTGTGGGACCTAAATGATGAAACTCACAAACGTTTTTGTTTTTACACAGCCTTCGGTAAATACTGCTCCCAACCGAGTCATGAGACGGGTCAGCTCGGTCCCCTCCAGGGCACAGTCTCCCTCCTACGTGGTCAGCACCGGCGTGTCCCCGTCGCGGGGGTCGCTGCGGACGTCCCTGGGGAGCGGGTACGGTTCCCCCAGCGTTGCTGAGCAGAGATCCCTGGCCTCCCACGGGTACTCCTCCACCACCCTGCCCGTGCAGCGGGCAGCGTCCCCGTACACCACACACAGACCCGCGTCCCCCTCAGCCGTGCGGCGCGTCGGCTCGCTCACGTCCCGCCAGGCAAACCCCAACGGCGGCTCCTCCCAGTACCAGACCGTGGGCAGAGTGGGCTCTCCTCTGGGCCTCGCTGACGTGCAAGCCAGAGTGGGCTCTCCGTCCCAAACTCAGCTGGGATCCTCCTCCCCGAAGCGTTCCGGCATGACGGCAGTTCCGCAGCACTTGGGAACGACGCTGCAGAGGACAGTTCATGACGTGGACCAGTATGGACAGCAGTATGAAATCTATGAGAGGATGGTCCCCCCACGGCCCGACAGCCTCACAGGTGAGGAACAGCTGCAGACACGGGTTAAACTCAGTACAAACCTGTAGAAAACCTGGGTTTGTGGGTGAAATGTTGTAGCACTGGGACGTAATTGTGGTGGATGTGTCAAATCAGTTGTAAATACTGATGTCAAACACTGTATCCATCACAAGTATTCCCTGTGAATACTGGCTTTCTCTATGATTACTAATTGCTGGCCAAGGATTGAATTAAATCCGATTATTTAAGTCACTAAGTGAAATTATCAGTCTTCCAGAGGCATGTCAGCATTTTCAAAGATTTAGTACAGCCTGCACACACATTTAAATGTACTTTAAGTAAGAGATACTAGTCTGGAAGTAGTTTTATGTCTAGTTCTTTCTTAAAATATGTAACTTGGTACCACTAAATATTAGTCCTATGTTCCACTAATATTTCTTGACTATCGCATACTTAAATACAGGGCAACCATATTCTGTTACTTTGGTAGCTGCTGGAGCTTTAGTGCCTGCAGTGGCAATGACAATGCAGACAAAACTATACCTTTATATGAATAAATTTCATGAAATAGTAATATATGCAAGGTGCAAACAAAAATCTAACCCAGCTGCAGCACAGCTGTGTATATATACTCGTATCATGGGCTGTTTGAACCTTTATAAAGACTTTTATCCATGTGCTTACATCTCTGCTGCCACTACCAAGCAGATGTTTGCCCTTGCTGCTACGGCCCGTTTCAGTTTCAGGATTACAGCCCTCTTTAGACTGTGCCCTCTGTCACAACAGGATTTCTGTCAGATCCACACTTACCCCGTCACTGCTGAATCTGTGCACTGCACGTGCTGACTCAGCTTTTATTCTGAGTCATATAAAACGGTTTAGACTTTCAACTGTAAGTGCTACCAAAAAATCGAGTTGGAAAGCTTCAAGTTGTCAGTGTCTTTTAGTCAAAGAAATGCTGCTCTGTCAGTGAGTCTTTCAGTGTTGGTCATTTAATAATGGCGAAAAACGTAATGAATGAATCTTTATGACTGTCGATATAACCAACACCTTTTCTTGGCCGAAAGAAGAGAGACTCATTGCTGAGAGCTGGATGACTTTGCGCAGGAGATGGGCCACGTGTCCCTGTGCTTGGTTGCAGGCCTGCGGAGCTCGTACGCGAGCCAGCACAGCCAGCTGGGGCAGGAGCTGCGCCCGGCCGTGTCCCCGGACATGCACATCACCCCCATCTACGAGGGCAGGACGTTCTACAGCCCCGTGTTCCGCAGCCCCAACCACGGCGCCGTCGAGCTGCACCACGGCTCCCAGGCCGCCCTCTTCCGCACCGGCTCCGGTGGGTCCCGGCACGCAGGGCTGGGAGAGCTAGTGCCAGCGCAGAGGGAGATCTGGAGGGGAGCGGGTAATGGAGACAGAGCCAGCTTGGAAGGGCTTGAAATAACCAGCAGGGGTTAAAGGGAATGTTTGCGGGAATGCTTGGGGCTATGGATCAGTTTAGGCCTGGGGTCAGACTGTGTTGTTTGATACCACACGCTCAGCTACATCTGAGATAAGTGTATTTCATGACACACAGAATTCATTGCTTCCTCTGCATTCTCTGTGCATCACTGTCTTAAAAATTGAGTTGGTTCATGGCTTTTTTATTCATCAGTACAGTAAAACAAGAGCTTGCCACTAAAATTGCCTACTGCCTCTTTCATAGTTTTACCCAACTTCTCAGCAAAGGATAATGGTAAATGCTACTGCTGAGGATGTGTCTATGGAAACTGAAATATTCCTCCAGTATCTCACAGAATTGCTACTTGTGTATTTTGAAGAGCATAGGCATTAGGTTAGTATCAGGATTTATTTTCTGTAGAGATAAACGTAATGTATGTTGCAGTGCAGTTTGTTCTTTAAGGTTGATTAATAATTTGTATAGTGATTTCAAAAAAACTCTTAAAATATTAGAGTGAGTTAGTTAAGTAACTCTAGAAAAATTTACAGAGAACTGGCCAATTCATATGTCATGTTTTCAGACACTTGAAAATGGCTTTTTAATGTTTGCTAATACCAAATAGAGAATGGAGTGCAGAACAAGCACCAGTTTTTGCAGTTCTCCTGCCTTCTACAACCTACAATAAATGGAGTTTATCAGGATGTGCCAATGAGGTTATATAACTAGAAATTGGAATTCTTTGTTTACTTGTCTATTAATACCACTTGCCTTGGAAGAACAAAAGCCACCACAACAGCTCTGTATAGTCAGGAAGATATACCGCTCCTGAACTGCCCAGCTTCACCTTCAGAATGGTCTTGTTACCTTTTGTTAGGAAAAACATACATGTAATTGGGAAAAGCAAAGCGTCATATAAGCAGTGACCAATATAAATTTTTGTTTACTTACTTTTCCTTTTTGGTGCAGTTGGTGAATTCATAGTTATAAACTTTGAAAACACTTTCACCCAGATTTCTGCTTGTTGGCACTTTAAATACTTGTTGAGGCAAGCCGAGGCACAAGCCTGGTCCCACCAAACGTTTCATTCTGTAACTCACCTCTCCACCTTCCCTGGGACCCTGAGGAATTGCTCCCTGACATCTGACGCCAGGTTTCACCGCGGGGCACCGTGTGTGCTTTCAAGGCTGCCGCCTTTCTGCTGGCCCTGCTCGCCAGGGGCAGCCCCTCCGTGGAGCAGACCTTGGTTTCCTGCCGCGTTCTGACGCTGTTCTCTCCTAGGCGTGGGCAACCTGCAGCGCTCCTCCAGCCAGCGCAGCACCCTGGCGTACCCGCGGAACCCCTTCGGGCTGCCCGCGGCGCTGGCGGAGCCGCTGCGGGCGGTGCCGCTGCGCCTGCCCGAGCCGGGCTACGGCCGCGCCCTGCCCGCGCCCGACGGCGGCACCACGCGATCCCCGTCCATCGACAGCATCCACAAGGACCCCAGGCAAGTCCCCCGCACCGGCGCCCCCTCGGCCGGCAGGGGCCGTGGCTGAAGCGAGCACGGCTCCTTCGGACGAGCAGGCTCTGCCTTCAGAGCCCAGACAGCAAACACGGGCTGCCTGCTCGCTCAGAAAGAGCAGCTCGGACACGTTGTGTTACGATGGCATTTTCCTTTCATGCTTGTTTTCCTGGAGAAGTTATTACAGGAAATGGTAACAAATTTTATGGGACTTGACTGGATTATTCTAAATATTTTTAGTAAATCTGCAGAGTAACCTGTAACACTGCAGTGAGTTTTCTCATTATATGAATGAGAATCAGGGCTTGAAAATTCAAAAGTACAGACCTAATTTATTTGAATGAATTTTTCATGAACAGCCTGCTTAAATTTCAAAACAAAGTAAGTTTAGAAATGATTTATAAATGTGTCATTTTGAAAGCGAACACACATATTTTTTTAAATAATTACTGGTTTGATGTTGGAACTGTCTGTGCACATTGTGAGCCACTGACAAGGGTACTATTGTCATTGCCATTTACTGTAGACACTGTGCACTGAAACCCTGTATTTGAAGGTGGGAATATCAAAGCTCAGGCCATGCACAGCTTGGAGAGACTGATGGCACTGTGTATGTTCAGTGTGGGTTTGGGAAGGGTAGGAATTCCAGCCCCTCCTCAGATTGCTGGTCCCTGAGGCAGCTCCCAGGCACTGCCTGGCTGTGGCAGCACATTGCACACCCTGCTGGTTCACAGGGAGCAGGAAGTGGGGCAGCTGCTCCTTTGGGAGCTGTGCTCAGCCATGCCTGCCTTGGGGGCTGTCCTGGGGACATGTTGGGCACCAGGGACAGCTGGAGCAGGGAGGGTGAGATGGAGCCTCACACTGAATCCCTGGTCCTGCCTACAGTGCCTCATAGCACCAGGCAGTTCCTCCAGTCTGGCCTGTCCTGCCATCTTGACCACAAAAGCACTGCTTCAGTGGATTTTGTGGTTCTATTTATTGGTGGAAATTGATATATTTAATTTTTTTAATAGGTATTGAGAGACTGGATTAATGTCATTCAACTGAGTGGTACATTCATCCAAATTATGTTAATAGGATAATCTTAGCTCTGAGTTAAAAAGAAACCTCTCTGGCTGCCTGCTCTGGCATGTGGCAAAAGGAGTTACTTATAACAGGGGTGCTTCACATTCATAGCAAGGAACTTTGAAGAAATTCTGACTCAGTTGTCACTGCTGATGCACCTTCTTAGCTTGTAATCTCCCAGTGGAATAATTTTTACCTTCCATTTAATCTGTTCCAGTTTCTGATGTGTGTATCATGCTGTGGCAGGGGCCCACTCTGCAATGAGAAGGAAAGCAACTAGTTTTACTAGAAAGGCCGTTTTCCCTAGGGTTTTCTATGATTAGCATGGAGAAATAAACCTCTGAGTTGTTAAGCAGTTCAAAGTGGGCACAGAACTGAGCTTCCCCTTTGGGTAAATGTGAGTCCTGGGGAGGCCTGACTGGCCAGGCCAATTCAGCCTTGGAACAGCTCCCCAGGTACTATTCCTGGAACATATTTTACTCTTTATTTACTTGGATTTTTGAGCATGGGAAAACTTGAGATACTGCATCATCCCCCCAAGTCCTTTACAGAAGGCAGACTGCCCAGCAACTGTTAATGACTGTATTTCTAAATCTGTACTTTGGGCATGGTTGTGTTTCGTGACTTTTCTAGGCTTGGTCTGCACAAAATCATGGTTGTTTAATGAAGGGTATTTTATTTTGATAATTTTAAATTTACAATCCCTGAATAACTCAAATCAAACAAACTTCCTGCATCAGATCCTGACAATGACTCTTCAGGGTGTGCAGGTTTTGTTGAGGTTTAATTGGCTTCAGCTTAGGAAAAACACTGAGCACTGAGAGAAGAATGTTGTGGAAGAGATGCCCCTGAGCAGCACTGTTGAGGGGGTATCAGTTGCATTATGCAGTTAACTTTTGGGATATTTATGTAGGTTGAAGCATTTGAGTTGGTGCAACTTTAGTGTATATTTGTGTCTCTGTGGTCCACAACCAAGTGAAGCTCATTGGATGTAGAGCCCTTGTCCAGCTGGAAGACTGAAAGGTGGGGTGGCTCATCGTTATCCCAATGTACCTGGGTTTTCTCCTTGCCCTGTTACTCCAGAACAAAACCAGAATTGCTGAAAAGGTGCTCCAGTTCTTGCAGTCAGTAAACAGCCTGTGTTTGGGGGTAATGCCTCGTGTGCCCTGTGTTCTGCCCGGCAGGGAGTTTGCGTGGCGAGACCCGGAGCTGCCCGAGGTGATCCACATGCTGCAGCACCAGTTCCCGTCGGTGCAGGCGAACGCGGCCGCCTACCTGCAGCACCTGTGCTTCGGGGACAACCGCGTGAAGACTGAGGTGCGTGCTGCTGGCCACGGGCACAGCAGGCCTCTCCCTCCCCTCTGCTCCCCGGGCCCAGCGGGACTCACTGGCTGGGACCATGTGTTTCTGTGTGCCCCGTGGATGCTGATCCTGAGCTGCGTGGGGCTGTAATTGCACACGTACACACAGATTTCTCCTGCCTTAAGAGCTTCAGGAAAATTCCATGGAAATCCTTTACGACAAAGTTGTGTAATCCAACAGAACTGTAAAGTTGGTTTGTGTAACCTGGTGATGACTGGAGACTAGAACAACCAGGAGCTCTAGTAGGCTTTCACTGGTTTTGATCAAAGTGTTTTAAGGCATAGGGAGTGAGAGAAGTGTCGGCAAAGGAAAGGGGTCCAGCCCTCGAAATATACAGAGAACAGTGTTTATATCACTGTGGTGTGGGGGAAGGATGCACCAGAGTGAACATTACTGTTGAAATTTCTGGAAACTTTGCACTTGAAGAGCTGCTCTTTTTGCAGCTGTTAGTCTGAAGGAATTTGCTTTTTCATTCACATCCTGTGTGTGTGTTATCTGTTCTTTTCAGTATAAGTTTTGTTTATATTAATAAAATGCTGGTGCAACTTTTATAAGAAGATAGCCCAACATAATTCACTGTTGCTGGGAGGCAGATGAAAGGTGGTGGTGGTGGTTTTGATATTCTGGTGATGATCACAGTGGTAATCAGCACTTATTTTAATATTCCCTAAAAAGATATTCTGAGGTATAGGAAATTATTTTAAAAACTGCCTGTCTGGGAAACAAAACTGAAGCAATAATAAATAATTCTCCTCTGAACACAGCGAGTGACTGAAAATGCCCCTCAGTCTTTGCAGTGGTGGGGGGTTTCCCAGGAGTTTCAGTCCAGTGTAACAGTGAAGTCATTAAGGTTTAGCATCTGTTTCTTCTGGGAGTAGAACAGGATGGATTGTTCCCATAAAAACAAAAGTGTTTTACATCTGTGGAGTGAGATGGGTGAGATCAGTGGGCGCTGATGGTCCCGTCATTCCACTTTCCAGGTCTGTAGGCTGGGAGGAATCAAGCACCTGGTGGATCTCCTGGATCACAAAGTCCTGGAAGTTCAGAAGAACGCCTGTGGTGCGCTGAGGAACCTCGTTTATGGGAAGTCCACTGATGAGAACAAAATAGCCATGAAGAACGTGGGCGGGATCCCGGCCCTCCTGCGGCTGCTGAGGAAGTCGGTGGATGCCGAGGTCAAGGAGCTGGTAACGGGTGAGCGTGGAGGGGAGACGGGCAGAGGGCTCTCATTCCAATTGGTTTTCGGGTCATTTATCTCCACTGCTGCCAGCTAAAGCAGCACAGGGTACAGAGTCACTGGGAGCAGTGAATGCTGAGGTAGCCGCACTAAAGCTCCACTTAGGGAGGCTTTTCCCCCGGGGTGAGTCTCCTGCACACACAGCAGGTCTTGGACAGCTATTTCTTCATCGACTCCAAACAGTTGTTTTATTACAGGCTGGTTTTTATCATCTCCTGACAGTAGTTTCAAATAAGGTCTTGCAGAATTCGTGAGCAACTCTTTTTAACACACACATTTGTAGGGTTTTAACCAGCACAACAAAATGGAAAGTTGTGCCCCGATTGCCTCCTGGCTGAGGCAGTGCCATTGCCCTCTGCTGGGGACAGCCCAGTGCTGGAGCAGAGCTCACAGCAGGCTGTGGGAGCTCAGGGATTGTAAAAATATTTCTGTAAATAGCAATAAAGAGAAGTGGAAGAGATCCAGTGATTATTTGTTTAATAATTGAAAATCCACCCATGTCAGAGCTAAACTAGCAAACCACACCCCTTTGCTGTGCGTGCCCAGAGTAAGGTAATGTAAGCACAGGGAAGCCACTGTCAGTCTGCACCCCTGGGAACACTGCCTGGGATTGCTGAGTTAAAATTAGCCCTATTCCTTACTGCTATTGTTGATTTGTATTTGTTCATATAAAATGGATTTTTCAGTGCAGTGGAATGCTTTTCTGTTTTCCAAGGGTGGCCTTTCTTCCTCACTGACTGAGTTGTACTTTCATTATTAGCTGTGTCAATTGCCTTTGAGAGGTAAAAGTGTACCTGGTGTCATTGCAAGGGAAATTCATCCAGTTTGTTTTAAAATGCTGTTAGATAGATGGAAACTTTATTATCCCAGGTAAGTAGAATGAGAATAACAAACTTCTTGCAATCTGTAAAGATATTTTTCACATGAATTCATTTGTATAAAATTAGTGAGGAATTGTTTAGTCAAAAGCAGTCTTTAAATCTCAGAAAATATTTAGGAATGTCCCCTGAAGATTAACAGGAGGAAGTTTGAAAATCAAGTGTACTGGGGGAGGGTCCAATTACACAAACATATAAGAGGAGTTAGTAGGAATACTGGAGTTTATATTTAATTAGCAGTAACTGAAATGACAAGGTTGAAATGCAGAGAGAGAAAGAAGTGGGAGCTGAATAGAAAGTTACATTAAAACTACAGAAAGTGTAATTGCAGAACCACAAGGATGTGTAAGAGGGGAGCAAGTAATCTTGTTAATGGCTATAGATTATTCAAAAAATAAAATATGCTGAATCACTTTTCATAATCATTACCTGAAAATGAAACAATACTTTTTGTTAAAAAATGTATTTAAAAGCTGGCATTAGGAATGCATTGGACGAGGAAAACTTCCCTGAGTCTGTCCAGCTGCATCAGCTCACCAAAGGAGCCCCTATGGCTCATCTGAGTGCTCGTGGTCCATGTGCATTGCATGTACAGCTCAGCTCTTTAGAGGCAATTTATCTACAGTTAAACTGGGGTGACATGTGTCTGTTATTTTTTCATACTTGTGCTAGAGTATTGGAGCCACACATCCAGTTTTTTGCTGTTCTAGATAATATTAAATATGCCCTAGAAAGTTTCTTCAGTTTGGACAAGGCAGACAGATTCCTTAAATGTGTTTTTATTTTTTTTCTTACGATCTAATTTAGTTTAAATGACTGGCTAAAGCTTTGGATATAGGTATTTGTGTTTGTTAAAGATTTGTGCTCCTTGTCAGGTAAATTCTTCATCTTGTCTGAAATAAATTCTATGACAATAATGTCCAACATTGCTACTAACAAAGCCAGCCCCTTCTGTCAGTGATAACTGCAACTTTTCATGCTGATAAGGCTCTCAACTGATCATGTTACTTATTTTAATTTCCAGAGCAGAATTATTTTGGACAGTGTTCACAGAAATGTGATTTTAACATGGTCCTGTCTGACAGCTGTAAGAGGCAAAATTTCAGACAAAAATAGGGCAAGTGAAAAAAAAAAAAAAACAAACCACAAAAACGAACAAAAAACCCTCTACAAAAACCCCCAAAAAAGAGGTGTGACACTCAAGTGTCACATCAGCAGGGAGCAGGAACTCCTTTCCTTCCACATGCAGAGGTGCTGGGGCCAGCAGGGATCTGCTGGGGGGGCTAAATGGCCTCAGTCCTCCTTGCTCCAGAGCTGTTTGTGTGTGGAATGTTCACTCTTGCACAGTGATGGAAGTTGCAGTTAATAGCTGATGAAAAATAGCTTCTTGGAAATTCCCCCTCCACCTACAGTTTCAGGCTGTCTCTGTGGACTTTGGCAGAGGATTCCATAGCAGCTAAATGCCTGCTTTTAAGGGTATCTCCACAACCATGAGCAACAAAGGCATCCAAAATCATCCTGTAATCCCTTACCTTAATACAGGATTGCACCAGTTCCTGACACCACTTTCCTTGTCTATGAATGGAAACCTCCCAGATTATACCTGCCTTTACCTCCAGGGTTTATTTGTAATAAGCACTGAGTTTGGTCCAATTATCTTAAAATAAGCACCCTGCCAATAATCAGGTTGTGTCCTCATTTTAAGGTGAAGGCTGGAGGGCTGTGTAAGACACAGCTCTGCTTTGGGACAGGACAGCGGGAGGCTTCTCCAAGATTGTGAGACAGAGGGTGCTGGGGGAGCTTTCCCCTTCCCATCCTGACCACAGTAACTCAAGCATTACTCACTCAGCTGAGCTGGCTCCAGTGGCTGCTCAGTGAACTCCCATGATTTCCTCCCAGCCTAATCCCCGTGGAGAAGATAACATTTGCACAAGTGTAATGGGTTTCTTGGAGGAACTTTTGTGATAAACCCCAGCACAACTTCAGAGGGTACTTTTCTTTAAATTATTTTTTTTTAATTTCCCAGTTTGTAAACAATTCTCTTTTGTTACTGAAGTCTTGCTATACAGGAGCTGGAGTTAAGAATCATAAATGATACTTTTAATGTGGCTCTAAAATGGGTCTGTGATGGCAGTAGAAGTACTGAGAATCCCTCAGCACTTTAAAATGTGCAGTATTCATTGTTGATAGGTCTTTTCTCGTCAGGGAAGAGTTTTGTATGTAGTTTAATCATATCCAGGAAACTGTCTACAGGACTATTTTTGCAGATGCCATTGCTGTGGAAGTGCCTTTTCACATCCACTCTTTAGGCAGCTCTGTGATGGGGCTGCATCACCCCTGTGTGTGAGCTGGACTCAGAGTAGGAGCTCTAGGAACCCCTGTGGGACACAGGGGGAACTTCAGCTGCCTGTAACCAGAACTCCTGACAAAATCAATCTGCAAATCTGCCCATGTCTGTATCCCCCCATGGAGCCCCTTATTGACTTTCCTGAAGAGAAGATAAGTTTTTGTTTTTATTGACTCCTGTAGCATTTGCTGCCTGGTCCCCTCCTAATTTATTTCTGAGGAAATGGATGTTCAGGATCTAGTCCAAGGGGAACCCCAGTGGTTTGAGGGGCTGCTGAGGAGCCGCTGCCAGCCGGGTTTGCTGAGTGTGTGTGGCCGTGTGATTGTACAGTCGGGCAAGTACTGTGGGTGAGGGAAATATTGTGGGTAAGGTCAGTACCTAAAGAGACTTTGGATGAACTTTAAGCTGTGTTTCGTGATGAAAAAGAGGATTCAATGCTGTGTGTAGCATATTGTTTGCATATGCTGTTCTGCTGGTGATTTATGTGAGGTCTCGTACCTCCATATCTGAATGTCATGGACAGAGACTGTGCAGGGCAGGGAACTAGGGGTTTCTGCCCGAGGATAGAAGATGGATGGCAGTTCGTAGGCCACCGGAACACACTCTGGACTTGTTGCTGTTGTCTCCAGGAAGAAAGGTTTTTACATCCACTCTGCTCTCCGGTACCTGATATCCCAGTGTACGGGGCGAGGGAGCAGGAATGGCAGGGCAGGCCATTTCAAACCCAAACCAGAACCATACACCCCTCCACTGTTTCACTTTGCTTTCCTCCTTTTTAGATGCTGGCTCTCCAGGTTCTGCCTGCCCTAGAATCACATCACATATTTAAAGTGATCTCTCTTAAGTTTGAATGCTGCTTCACGTTTGTTTGTCAAGTCTCTGCTGACTTTACTGCAATGGAAATCTCTTCTTAGGGGTTCTCTGGAACTTGTCTTCGTGTGATGCTGTGAAGATGACAATCATTAGAGATGCTCTGTCCACGCTGACAAACACTGTGATAGTGCCCCACTCGGGATGGAACAGCTCCTCCTTTGATGATGATCATAAAATTAAATTCCAGACTTCTCTCGTTCTGCGCAATACGACAGGATGCCTGAGGTATCTGCTCTTCCAGAAGACTACCTTTGAAAGACTAGTCATGTTACCCAGGTCCATTTTATACTGTGATTTTAAAAACAAAAGAGTTGTTTTATTCTTTAAATTACAGAATTCCATCATTTAGGCAGCTTTACCAATTGTTCTTCATTTTCATATTAAAAAAGTATAAAAATTCCCAAGATGCTGACCAGTTAATTATGGTCACCTACATCAAAACCTTTTGCAAAGTTTCCAATAAGCGATTGCCTGTCTGTGCATCCACCCTGTTCCTTTGTAATTCCAACCCCCAGGAACCTGAGCTCGGCTGGGGAGGAGGCGCGGAAGCAGATGAGGTCCTGCGAGGGGCTGGTGGATTCCCTGCTCTTTGTGATCCACACCTGTGTGAACACCTCAGACTACGACAGCAAGGTGTGTGCCCGTCTCACCTGCAAACCGTGTGTCTGCTGGGGCCTGGGGGCTCTGGGGGCTCGGCTGAGCACGGTGGTGTCCCTGCCAGCCACAGCTTACCGGGGCACAGCCGAGCTCAGCTGTGCTCCACTTCTCCTCTGCAGCCGTGCTGCAGGGCTCCTTCCTCCTCAGAACAGTAATAAGTGTTTGTGCTTTTCAGAATGCTGAAGAATAAGCCACTCTAGCAGAGACCGCTTTATAAATGGTGTCAGATTTGAGAGAGATTGCAGTTTTCCAGAGAAACGGCCCAGTGCCCAGCATTAGAATTTAGAGCTTGTGCTCCCAGCACCTTTTCACCTCTGCTGGACTGGTTTGGTTATCTCTGTGTGAGAAAGGACTGGTGACAAGGCATCTCTCTGGTTTGGTTCAGACAGTGGAGAACTGTGTGTGCACCTTGAGGAACCTTTCCTACCGCTTGGAGCTGGAGGTGCCTCAGGCACGGCTGCTGGGGATCAATGAACTGGATGACTTGCTGGGAAAAGAGTCACCGAGCAAAGACTCAGAGCCAAGCTGCTGGGGGAAGAAAAAAAAGAAGAAAAAAAAAACTTCCCAGGAGGATCAGGTCTGCATTTGCCTTATACTGCAAATACCTCAGGTGGGGTTTGGCTCATGGTGGGGGAGGACGTAGCTTGATGAAAATGATCCTGTGCTGAATGAAAATACAGGTTTTGTCTGGTGACAAATCTGTGTTCCTTTCACAGTGGGATGGAGTTGGCCCTATCCCAGGGTTCTCCAAGTCCCCTAAAGGGGTGGAGATGCTCTGGCACCCGTCGGTGGTGAAGCCGTACCTGACGCTCCTGGCAGAGAGCTCCAACCCAGCCACGCTGGAGGGCTCTGCAGGATCTCTCCAGAACCTTTCTGCAGGCAACTGGAAGGTATGGGAGTTCTGCTCCTCCTCCCCTCCTTGTACTCTGGATGCTTTTCCTAATAAGATCTTGGAATGTGTGCACCTGGGCATTCCCCTCTCATCTGTGCATTAGTGCTCACGTGCTGCAGTCGTGTTTCACAGTGAAGAGCTGTGGAAAGGATGGGGAGCAGGAAGAGTCATGTGGAAACTGGCCCTTAAATTGGTGCCACTTATTTTGAATAAACAGAAAAGACTGTCTTTCAGTGTACAGTGGGTCAAAGTAACCTTCTGGCATCTTCTAGCTCTGAGTTCTGGTGTGAAAGTGCTGTTGAAATAAGACCAGCACAAATAAATTTGCTTCATCTCCCTATTCTATTATTTATTTTCATATATTCTGGCCATTGCATACAATATGCTACAAAGGCAGCACATGACAACACTTTATTGATGTCATGTATTTCTCATGGAGAGAATAAAAAACCCAGCAAACTTTGTTTCCTTTGCTTGCAGCAAGCCAGCTAAGTCTGTTTAAGTTTGACCAGTATAAAATTGGTCCTATAGAAACCAACAAACCCTAACAAACAAAACCCCAACTGCCTCATTCTCTTTTCAATGATTGTCACCTAGTCAGATGTTTTCTCTCTTTTTAAGCATTGCTTTGTAAGAGGAATGAGTGAAAAATGGCAAAGAGACAGCCCTTTACAATGGCAGAAGAGGCAGCCACTGAACATGCCGTGTCCCTGAGGAGGCCCGCGGGCTGGGTGTGGTGCGGGGCCATTGGGGCGCTGGGCGGGTGTGGTGACGGGCTCTGTGCCAGTTCGCAGCCTACATCCGAGCGGCCGTCAGGAAGGAGAAGGGGCTGCCCATCCTCGTGGAGCTGCTCAGGATGGACAACGACAGAGTGGTGTCGTCTGTGGCCACGGCCTTGAGGAACATGGCTTTAGATGTGCGGAACAAGGAGCTGATTGGTGCGTACACACCGCCTGGGGAGAGCACCCAGCTGGGGGCCTTGGCTGGGGAAACCGGGTGGGATTCCACTGATGGGAACAGCACACTGGATGTGACCGTGTCACAGAAGGGAATCCGTGTGACAGCAGCAGCCTTTCAGAGCAGTGTTGCTATATTAGTTTGCTGTTGGGCACCTTGAGTGGATGGGAGTCACCTCAGCTCAGCCAAACTTGACAGGAAACCCTCTGTGCCAAACGGGATGGAAACAGCTCAGCTTCCTTGGGGGTCAGTGCCCACCCTCTCAGGGGCTTCGGGTCCCTCACACATTCTCAGGGGTGACAGAGCTCTGCTGCCAGTACAGCAGTGCTTTGAAGTATTGGACAGGAAGAGAGGGAAGAAATCCTCTTCTGGTAAAGGATGCCCGGGAAAATCCAGATACAGGGCAGGATGTCTTTGCTGAACTAAGACATCAACCCTAGAAGAACTTACTGTTTCTTGCTTGTCAATTCTAATAACACTTTAAGCATTTTAACACTTTAAGCATTCATCTGTGCCTTTCTCATCTCGCATTAAGAAGATCTCATATTCCCTACCTTGATGAGGAACCTCAGTCTGTTAATGTTGAACGTGCCTCAGCCTCAGGCTGCTGTGGCTTCACTGAACCCTGCTAACACATGGCATCATCCAAACAAAGTCTCTCTTTTGTTACAGAAGCATTTTCTGTGTGTAAACCTGTGGGACAAGGATAGAACAACTGTTTATACTGACAGGAGGAGCCTTATTCTCAGAGAGATTCAGGTGGTCAGAACTTTATTATCTGTTTCTGAACCTTCTCCATGTGGGACATTCAGAGCATGTTTTCCTGCAGGGCAGGCATTACACACATGAGGAATTAGTAAGGAGAGGTTCCTGTTCTGTAGCACCAGCCCTATGCAGGTCAGACTTGGGTGATATTCTCTTGTCAGGATGTTTTTTCTATTCCTGGCAGAGCTTTTCAGTTCAGAAAAACCTCCACCTGTTCCCTCTCCCAGTCAAAGCCATAACTCTGAAAGAATTTCTGGCTTTCAGATATACTCTGAAACTGATCTCTGTATAAAACACATCACCTGTGCCAGAAATGCTGTTGAGGAGCTTCTCTGCTGGTGTGGGGCTGGAGCAGTGGGCCCACATGGTCACACCGAAGGAAGTGAGAGATGAGGACTCCAACAAATGTCAGTGTATGCTGGAATGTGCAGCACGTGGCTGAGCTCCCTAAAGGAATGGCACTGATAAGGGTGCTGCTGCAGACTGCACTGTGGGCATGATTTTCCAGGGGGTTTCCTTTTGCCTGCAGATTTCCTTTTGGGGTATTTTTTCCCCTCAAGCACATTACACAAATAGATAGCAAATGGCTTTGTGCAAAGCTCCTTCATCATTCACTGTTATGTACAAATACAAATCTGCAATAAAACCAGTCAGTCATTCAATTAACAGCAAAAGAGGAAAAAACCCCAACCTGATCTTTAGTTCTGTCCGTTGTCTGCAGCTTATCCCTTGCGTCAGTGAGCAAGTGGAGTCTGACAGAGCTGAGCTCTGACAGGAAACAAACAAGGTGGAAAGAACATCCAAAAGAAAGAATTCCTGGTTAATGTAAAGAGTCCTTTAATTCTTCCACAGAGGAAGCCCAGGAATGTGCACTGCTCCACCAAATAGCCTAGCCTTTTTCCTTGAACAATTCTGCCTTCTCCAAATAATTCCTGTTTACAAATACTCCTGTTTTAATGCAAAATTCAGCTTCTCGCACTTTTAAGCTAAAAGGAAAAAAGAAAAACCCGTAACTTGATCTCTGGTCTCTCTGGACTCTGTGTAAAATGTAAATTCTTGGCAGGTTTTGATCCTGTGCTGCTTCTCCCTGCCTTCAGCCCCTGTGCTGTGCCAAGGTGAGGCACGAGCGGAGGGTCTGACGCGGGTCTGTCGGGCTGTGTGCAGGCAAGTACGCCATGCGGGACCTGGTGAACCGGCTGCCGGGGGGGAACGGGCCGAGCGTGCTGTCGGACGAGACGGTGGCCGCCATCTGCTGCGCCCTGCACGAGGTCACCAGCAAGAACATGGAGAACGCCAAGGCGCTCGCCGACACCGGCGGCATCGAGAAGCTGGTCAACATAACGAAGGGCAGAGGGGACAGGCACGTAGCAGCAAAGCTCATACCTGAACTGCTTCTGGTTCCATTGAAAGGGCTTAAGAATGTGGGAAATGGTTTTTTGAGTGAAAAAAAGATCTGCTTTTGCAGTCCGGGCCTGAGGAGCTGACAGCTGGAATGACACTGGGAGGGAGGGGGCAGCCAGTACCACTGTGCTCTGCAGGGTGTGCTCCATCCAAAGCTTCTGGAGGCTTCCAGAGCTGCCCACAGTAACCATGGTCATGGGGCCTCTTCAGCGTGAATGAGTTAAACTGTCCCTCCTAAACTTACAAGGTTAGTAGAATACTTGGAGCTTTTCCAAGTCAGACTGTGTGGGCACCTCTGTCAGGATGTTTCCAGCACTGTTCATTGTACCTGGTGCAACCCTTTGGTCAGTGGAAGGCTGCCGGGCTGATCCCCTGGCTCAGCCACGCTCCCACTGGGGGTGCAGGGCTGGCCTGGCTGTTACAGAGCTCAGGAACACTGTCCTTCTGCAGTGCAGCTCAGAGTTTCTAACACTGCAGTTTTCTTCCCTTGCCCAGGTCCTCCCTGAAGGTTGTCAAGGCAGCTGCCCAGGTCCTGAACACGTTGTGGCAGTACCGAGACCTCCGGAGCATTTACAAAAAGGTAAATTACAGAATTAGCCTGTCTTGAAAATGGTGCCACAAAACTTCCTAATTTATTTATAACTTGTGATTTATTCTGATGTTTTTTTTTTGTTTTTGCCACTCCACAGGATGGATGGAATCAAAGTCACTTTATTACACCAGTATCAACACTGGAGCGAGAGAGATTCAAATCCCACCCTTCTCTATCCACAGGCAATCAGCAGATGTCACCTGTCCTGCAGTCAGGTCAGTCAGGGAGGGTGAAGAGGACCTGCTGTCCATGGTTTTAACTCACAGAACCACTCTGGTTGCTGCTAATTCCATCTAAAACATGGAGGTCAGGCTGCCTCCCCTTGGTGCTTGAGCCGAGTACTTGATGTGCTCTGGGTGTTCCCTGGGCTGTTCCTGCACAGTGAATCCTCGGCATACACAGCTGGACGTTGGTACCAACCACTGCCCTCTCCAGAGCTGCTCCTGCTGTGCTCTGTGGGCACATGGACATGGGCACCTGACAGCAGTTGTCATTCCCAACTATGTCATGTCCCAATAGGATGAGCAACCAAATACAAAAACGTTACTTTTCTGACTCCTCCTTCTTTATTTCTCCCCTTTGTTCCCTAAGTCTTCAGTGCTAGGATTTACATCTTCCTGAGGGCTGGTGCATAACCTACCTGAAGCCTTCTATTTTGCCTTCATTTGGCATTTTATTTTATCCAATTTACTCTTCTAAAGACTCTCTAGAGCAGATCTCTGTTAATATGAAGAAATACCTACCTACCATGACTGCCAAAATCAGTGACCAGTTCCTACAATATTCGTTTCATTACTTCTTTACATAAAAGTAACAACCCTCACACTTTCCTTCATGACTTGAAAAACAAGGACTCCTTGAGGGATTTGTTTTCCTCCAATAAGTAACCTATAGTGTGTTTCGTGCCAACGTTCCTCTCAACCACCGAAGGAGTGAGTATGGCGTAGGGTCAGGGAGCTGCCTGGACTCTACCCAAGTGTAAAAGGAGATTCCAATGCCGACTGTCACATTCCTATCTGGGCACTTTCTCTCCCAGGATCCACCAGCAGAACAACTGTGTTACTCCAGTTCTTTGAATGGCAGGTAGGAAGTAGATGAGCAGCTCTAGCGTGGTATTCAAAGGGTGTTGTACTTCACAGCCTGCTTAGTAAAAACTCCTAATAGGAAGTGTTGTTTCCCGCTCCAGAGCGTGACAAGGCCCAGGGGAGGCAGTGGAAGTTGCCACCAGGGTGGTTCACCCGGGAACAGCTGTGGCTGTTCTGTCCTCACCCCCTCCCGGCTGTGAGGCCCTGGGGCAGGACGGGTGGGGAGGGTTGGGTTGTGAAAGGCTCTTGTCACCTGTCCTGAGACCCTCTTTCCCCGCAGTTGGCAGCACGTCCTCGTCCCCGGCCCTGCTGGGGATCAGAGAGCCGCGGCCCGAGTACGACAGGACGCACCCCCCTCTGCAGTATTACAGCAGCCAGGGTGATGTCGTGGCACATAAAGACATCTACACTGGTAAGGGACCCCTGGGAGCTGCGCTGGGGAAAGGCTCCGTGTGGGAGGAGCTCCCAGGCACACACGGGCACCTCACGAGTGGGCTGGTCCTGCTGACTCGCTCCCCATTTCCACTGGTTGTGTTCCCTGCTGGGGCACAGGGCGGGGGTCACCGGGCCCTGCTGGTCTCTGTGAAACTGCCCTGGGACCAGAACAGATCCCCTTGTGTACTGGGAGGTGAGAGGTGGTCAGAATTTTTAATTTTATTAAAAAAACTATTATAGAAAATTCTTTTATGATTCACATGATATGATGATTAACGTGCAGTTGTATGTTATCACTACATTATACCAAAAGATCAAAATCTTTTCTCTGCTCTCCCTTTTCCTTCTTACTCTGTGACATAAGTCGCAAACCAATAGATGACAGTCCCTAAAGAGAAGGAAATTCCTTGTTTTACAGGTTATGTACCTGTAAAACAAAAGCAGCAACATAAAAAAGCCTCTTGGCTTCACTGTAACTGCTGCTGAGGGACAACATTTGCCTTTATTCTGTTATTACATTATATCATTAGTAGGTGCTAAAATCTGCCAATTTGTTTGGGTGCTACATAATAGACAAAATCGAATCCAGTAGACTTGGAGGTGGAAGAACAAAGACTGAATTTATGCCTTGCCCTGTTTTCTGCCAGGTTCCAGCAAAGCTTCCCCAATTTACATCAGTTCCTATTCCTCACCAGCGCGAGAGCAGACCCGCCGGCTGCAGGTGAGCCCAGCGCTGTGTGGCTCATGGGGCACCTGCTGCCTCCTTGGGGTCACCTGCCTCCCTGTGACACCCCCTGGGGTGGGACCTGAGACCTCTTCTCGTTTGATTTGGGCCTTGGGGGGTGGGAGGTATGGCCACGTTCTGTGCCTTCTGTACGTGTGCTCTGGAGTTGTGTACTTTGGAGAGTTGCTTCCCTCCCAGGGATACAGGAGGAGACAGGCAGCAGCCTCAGGGAAATGTACCCTTTCCTTGGGTACTTTTCATGGAGGTTTCAAACCTGTGCTACTGTCACTGGTCCCTGCACTTGGGAAAGGCTCTTTACAATGGGTGTGAGTTTGAGAAACAAGTATTTTCTCTGTTAATTACATTTTGCAAGCTCATTTTTCTCTCATTTTGCCAGCAGCATCAGCAGTTATACTACAGCCAAGAAGACACCACCAGGAAGAACTACGATGCCTACCGGTTGTACCTGCAATCCCCCCACAGCTACGAGGACCCCTACTTTGACGACCGAGTTCACTTCCCTGCTCCTTCAGATTACACGGCGCAGTATGGACTGAAATCCACCACCAATTACGTAGACTTTTATTCCACCAGACGCTCCTCTTACCGAGCAGAACAGTACCCGGGCTCCCCTGACTCCTGGGTGTAGCACCAGAGACAAAACCCCACGTGGGGCTCGTCTCACTCGACAAGGACTGGAACGGCCGCTGTTGTTTTGGTTATGAAATGTGAAAGAGGCAAGAGGGAACAAGGAAGATTTATTTTTTTTTATTTTGAGTGAGGAATTGTCAGGAGGAAAAGCTGGCAGGGATGGTTTTGCTCTGGTTAGGTGTTAGGTATCATTACTTGTAGCTCCTGTAGTCTGGTGAGGGTGTGGGCGATGTGATGAAAGGTTTGAGAATTGAGTACAATGAATTTGAAAAGTGTGTAGGTCAGAGCAAATTAAAGCTGATTTTTTTTATGTGAATAAAAGTCTTGGTCTGATAGTTTGTACAGAAAAAATCCACTGGCTGCCCCCGTTTTCTTGCTATTACTAAATGTCAGGATTGTATGCTACTGCGTCGTGTACATTTCTGCGTGCGTGTAAATATGGAAATGCCACCTCGGTCTCAAGTGCCATCCATTTGTAATGCAGTGTGTCATTGGAAAAGGAATTTGAAACATAATGCACAAAAAGAAATCCAAGAAAATGTTATGAATTTTAAGGGAAAAAAGCCCAAACTTTAAAAAATGAACAGTGTAATTTTGAAGCACAAAGTCTGGTCCAGTATATCCACACCTCTCCCATTCCCTGCCTATTTCATAAGGAACTTCACTGCCATTTTCTATGCACATGGAATAACAATAAATATGGAAGTCTCATCCATGGAAAGCTGTTCCCTGATCATTTTTTTCTTATTATTATCTCTGTGTGATACTCAGAAACAAATACCATGAACGTGAATTCTAATTGTATGTTTTTGAGCAGGTTAAATATATCCAAACATTTGGGCCATTTTCCCAGCTCTCTCCAGTGGGACTGTCCTGAATGTGCCAGGCTGGCAGCCCAAAGTGCTAAATCCTGCACCTTCCTACCAGGATTCCTCAGACTCGTGTTTTTATTTTTGATATGGGCAATCCAAGATATTTCAGAACTGAAGCCTGTTTTCCTTCCATCACTCCTCTACTCCTCCCTTCCCCTCCCTAAGGAAATGAAGGTCACCTGGCTGTCATAGATATTACAGTCTCCATTTTGACTACATTCTGTTTGGGCTTCCTTTCCAATAAAAATGATTATTTAAGTACCTAAATGACAAACTCTCCTCGTGCTGTACAGTCTGTTCCCTCCATACTGTCTGTAACCACCATTACTGCTTCCCATCACCACCTCCCTTGGGTTTCCAGTGTCTCCAGTATCCTGATGGCACCAGTGACATGAGAACAGGTGAGCAGAAGGCTCCAGGCTTTGGTGACATGGCAGGTTCCCTTCTCCTCGATGGGCAGGGCTGCGTCAGCCCCTGACTGTGAAAGGAAAGGAGCACAGTGAGAGCAGGAGCTGGGGCTTATCTGTGTGGCTGAGGGCTCGTGCTGTGCAGATGGTGCCTTTTCTTTCCTAGAAGACTTTCTTCTTTAAGATGGAAAACATATTCCATTTACCTGACTCTGAGTTTGTTTCTTGAAACAGAAATTTCTGCACTGACCTTTCAGCACTGCTCCCACTGCCTCCAGCCAGGAGCCAGCTGTGGCACACGGAGCGCTGTCAGTGTCGCTGAGCTCTGCTGGGCCACAGCCTGCTGAAGGTGGGGAGCACCCTGAGCCAACGACACTTCCTGGGCAGTTCCCTGTCCCAGGAGGATTTGAATTAGCTTCAGGTAATAAAATCAGAGACAGGAAGGGTCACAGTCTGTTGTTCCTTGCTCCTTTGAATCTGCTAGAAAAGAGGCAGTCGTTTCAACACAACAGCTGGATGAGGGAATGATTTTTGCTTCTCCTGGGGGGGCAGTTTCATCAAGATCAAAACCAGCAAGTTTTGGGACAGCATACCCAATTTCATTATTTCCTGCTGTAGAATATACATGCATATGTGTGTGTGTATATATATATATTTCATTCTGTTAGGTTTGGGTTTATTGATCTCATTTATTTATGTATTTTTACACACGATGTCTTAGTGCTGCACTGGTTCAAATTATCTGTACTGCACATTTGATGGTTGGTTTCCCTTCTTGTGCAGTTCCAGACTGGATGTGTGGAAGTGGGGAAGAAACAGGGCACAGTGTCCTTTCCCTACTGGCTTCCACAGTGCAGTCTGGCTTTTGGGCCCCTTCAAAATGTCAGCAGCATCGAGTCAAGCTGAATGCATTTAAAATGTGCTACATTCACATTCGGTGTTCAGGTTTCACTGAGAGAGATAAAAAATGGTAACTTTGCAAAAGGAGATGTCCTTAGGAGAAGGTGATGCTAATTTGGAAGTTAATTAGTAACAGCATCCTGGGAAACTCACTGCTTTGATTCCACCTTTCTAATAATTGCAAATATGACGAAAAGAGGGGAAATAGACTTCAAAAGCCAGGCGTTAACTATGATTCGGATCAGAAGGGCTGGGGCTGTGTGGTGAGACTCCCCAGCAGCCTCGACGTGTCCTGTGTGAGGGGGACAGCTCAGAGGAGCACTGGCCTCAGGGAAACACTTCGGCTCACTAAATGCCAGAGAACATGGGAAAATAATCTGTGCATGGCTAACTGTCCTGTAAAAAAGCTGAATACAGTGTGCTATAAAAGGAGGTGAATCCTAAATGAATTATTATTATTATTATTATTTAGGATTATTATTTAACTAGGCTCCAAAGAATCCTGGTCCCTAAAAGATACTTTTGATTTTGTTTGGTTTTGGTCATCACTGCTGCCTGAATGGGAAGTGTCCCTCATGAACAAGGCAGGCCATGTAGGCCATGCAGGAATTTTTGTAACAGTGTGACCTGCAATTCTGGTGAACTGCTCCAGTTACAGACAAGTCTTTCTAGAAAAATAATGCACATAGGACATAAGATGTTTGTACTGTATCAGCCAATGCAACTAGAATGCATTACTTGTTCTCCAAAAAGCACTGACTGAGGTCAATCACTTTCACATATAAACAGTGGGTGCCTTTAAGCTGACTTGCTACTTCTGCACTAGAGCCTCTGCTTAAATGCAAATTCTGCAGTAGTTTATTATAGTAAATCAGCCTCATGTGCTGTTGATACCAGGCTCTAATACCAATTGTTTTGCTATTCAAATGGAGGTTAGGAAAGGTATGTTCCCGAGAAGGCACCATCCATCCCACACATACAAATATACATCAGGTGGACAATGGGCTATATATGCAAGTGTCCCTCCAGAACAGGGAGCAGCAGGCTCTGCTGAAACCAACTGATATGCAACTAATTTAAATAAACAAAGTAAAGAATAAAAGCTATGAAAGAATGTCCCATGTGTTACTTACTCCAACAGGCACAACCCATTTAGAACTGGTCTCCATTTCCCTTTGTTGGACAGGACTGGGCCCTATAAGTCGCATTATCCTTCAAAAGCCAAAAGGTAAGAGGAAAATAGCTGAGGTATAAACACAGGGCAATAAGGCAGAGTCAGAAATGATGTGCAGGACTGAGGATGTGTGCCTGAGGAACACAATGATGCTGCAAGGAGAGCAAGTGCAGGGACTGCCTGTGCTGCAGCCCCCATGCCCTGCTGTGCATGCACAGCTGCACCAGAGGGCACAGGGGGACAGAGTGTTCCCTGGGCTGTGACAGGGAACTGCAGAACGGGGGGTTACTCCTGTGTTCCACTCGAGAGAATGATTACAGCCCATAAGAGAAGGAAAGAGCATATTAGACAACACCACTCAGCTCAGACTAACCCTGATTTTACACTAATTTATCTAATGATATTAATATGTTTCAAGTTTCACCCAGTAAAGTCATTGTCTGGCCAGGGGAGCTCACGGCATACAAAGGAGATTTAAGAACCTCAGACTGTAACAGTTACACTGGATTGTTGTGTCTTGCACTGGAGGAAGGAGCACGGGAATGTTGTACTGCCTCTCACTGGAAACACTGTCATGACAGCACACTTCTCTGAAACACCCCACATAGAGTCAGTAACCTAAAGGGCCCAAGTGGCACAGTTTGGGAAGGAAGGCTTTGCTCTGCTCTGCTTATTGCTAAACACACAACTTCGTCAGTACGGGACTTGGGGGATGCTGCAAAATCTCTCCAGGAAGCTACTTAAATACTCCAGTGAGTAATCAAGACCCTTGTTCTTCCTAGATGTGCTCTCACTACCAAATTTCAAGGCAATGTCTGCATATCCTAGATAGGTCACACAGTCCTCAGACTGGAACGTGCAGGTATACAAAACTTCCTACCAGTGTTAGAGAACAGTTAAAAAGTAATACTGTGGGCAAAAAGAGCAACATTTTTTATCCCTATTTCTATTGAAATGGGCCCTGCTAAGGACTAAGCATTTGCTCTTCTACTGTGAACTCTGACACTGCAAATATTTTCAAATAGATTATTTCCCTATAGCAAAAGGATTTAGTAATTTAACGAATGATGATTATGAGTACTAAAATGCTTTGCCAGTGAGCATGCTATGACTCTGCACACTACATCTTCAGTGACATGGCTCACGCAAACAATTAAGACAACCCTTTCCCTTGTCAGTTTAAAAAAAAAAAATACAGAGAGTGAAGCTGAAAAAGAAAATTGAGGAATTATTAACATCTAAGCTCTACAGGGGGCTGTGAGGACAAGTGTGGGAATAGGGATACTTTATGGAGTTTTAAAAGAAGAATGCAACACTTCTCTTCAGAGATACCATCCCGGAGTACCTGCCCATTCAATCACTGAACACTGGCATTCATATGTCAGACTGAGGGTTCTGTTCTCTCTCTTTGTTCAAAGCATTTGTTTCTGCTCCAACCACATGGAGTGTCCACTCAACTCCTGCACATGCTCTAGAGACACAGAGGTGCTACCCCTGACCAAGGGCAGGCGAGCTGACGTGGCCAGCTGAAATGTGAGGTTTGCTCACAGCCCTGCCGAGCACATTCTCCAGCTCACTGACGTGTCCAAGGAGCATCCTGCAAGCACAGCTCTTTCACAGAGCTGCTATTCCTCGATTCATTCCATTGAAAAAGTTACTGCCTGTCTGTCACCGAGCTTAGGAAAACACCAGGAGGATTTCACCACCCCATTACCAGATGTAAAGTCACTATCAGCTTATATCAGTAGCCACAATCTAGTAATTCTGACATTTGAAAACAAACAATAGTAGAGATAAGATGGAAAAGGGGAAATACTGCAGAGTCATGAGCAATAGATTTTAACAACAGAGATCTGAATTAAAACATGACACATGAGGAAAGTATTCCACATGCCTTCATGCTAAGTGCTTGGTTTAGATGTGGACTATGCCTGGTGTATAATTATGCAAATAGCTGTTAGTCAGATGAGACCAGACAGTCTACTTTGGGAACATGTTGATTCTTGATCCTGCCAAGTGACTTCTCCAACTTTGCAATCAGGTAATAACCTGCCTGTAGAGTGTAGATTCTAAAGGAGGAATCATCAGGAAAGATGAAGAGTTCCAGAGCACTGAGAGCACCACTCAGGAAAATTTCTTATGACTATTGTTTCTTTATCACAGTTCAAATCCTGTGTCTGCCCCCAGGCTTTCCTATATCTCCCTCCATGGAAAAAAACACAGTCTGCAAATACACAGAACAATTACAATATCAATTCCATTCTTAATTCAGTCATTCACAGTCTACTACCATTGAAGGCAACCTATCCCCAGCATTGAAGGCAATGTATCCCCAGAGATGAACAGCTCTGAAGTCTGATATTTATGTAACCAGGAAAAGGGACTGAGGATGGCAGAAAAAGCAAAAGATTTCAATTGCACTATCCCATGGTCATGGAAGGATGATTCTCTCGCTCATTCTTCTCACCCAGACAAACCAGTCTAATAATTTCCAACAGAAAAAAAAATCTCAATAAATGAAAGCATTACATAAAATTGGGCTTACAAATCTCATCTGGTGGAGGTAGTGCTGAGGGTTGCCTACCAAGGACAAGGTGCTCCAACAAGTATGATGTAGATATGGTTTCCATTCACAACAGCTTCTGGTTTAAAGACATTAACCAGTGACAGAGGTATTGAAGTCAAGAGGATGGAAGAAAAATAAAAAAGGAATAGTAAATTGTATTTAATATTGTAAGAACTCCACAACATGACCTTACGATTTCTCGTTTAAACCAAGATCCCATGCTTTTCCCAAGGATTCCTGGAACAGATGTACAGTGGAACTAACCCTTGTCATTACTAATGCTTTAGGCAGCACACCAAAGCTGTATTACATGACTGCCTCGTGGGGTAAGTAATGACATTTCACCCCTCCTGTGCAAACAGCTGAGGTAAATAAACTGAAAAATCAGTATTTCCCTGCTGAGGCAGAGTAACATGAATACAAAAATCCCTTACTACTGACCAAGTACGTCAGAATAAGTTTCTTTTGTTGTCTCTCCTGCAGATCATTTTATCTGAAAGAATTTATTTCCCCAATCAAAAGTGCCATCACCACTTCAGGCTAAATGCATATGGGCAGAGACATGCAGCACTATTGACTTTAATATTTGCAAAGTAAGTTGCTTTTCTAGGGAGGAAATTAATACATTCCAAAGGTATTTCCGGCCTCATAAATACAGAATTAGATATCAGATAGATCTGGTTTAGACTGGACGCCCTTTCAATTTTCTGCTCTAAAAATCCAGGCCAGCAGAAGTTATCCAGAAAGGTGGCTGTTGTGCTGCAAATCCCCTCCAGTTTCTTACTCACTCTTCTCTTCCATGTTTTTTACTTCATTTCCCCCTTCTTCTGACTCCACTTAATCACATCCTATTTTTACATTCTCTCTCTCCTTTTGTTTTTAATTGTTGAGATCCAATAATAAGAGAATTCCCAATAAATCATGAGACCAACATTTTTTCTCTTCCTTCAAGTTTTGCTTTCCAAAACCCTAAAAGAGCTACTTTTTGTGATGACATGCTTTGGCACATCAGAGCAGAACATGCTTACAGTAATCTAGAAAAATCTGTTTGACATGATACATTATGGTTTACAACATAGATGTTAAATATCAAATGATAATTCCTTAACTGATTTCTTTTTAATTTAAATATTGAAAATGAAAATGTCAAGAAGTTTATAAAATGAATAATTACAGATTAGCTGTATATACTTCCAGTTGTTATATTTCATTGTAAGATGCCAGAACTTTGGGATGATAGAAATCACAGAGGGGATTCAGAAAACCTTACTGAGTACCACTGGGTTCCAAGCAGAGTTATTTTAGAACTAGGTATTAGTAACACAAGAAGCTTCATACATAGTAAGAAAAGTCATTGCTGAACCCACCTTTGAAACCAGGTCCTCTGTCATTTGCAGTGAACACTTCTCTTCAGCTTTGGCAGGGGATTCCAGCAGACAGACTCCTTGGTGTGAGCTGAGGCAGTAAAAGCATGCCAGCTGTTTAGGTGTCTTCATGTCACTGACAAGATGTAAACAGAATGTACCATATTTCCTTGGCACTCTGTCACTAAGTTGTTGGTTTCTTACTTAAGAAGGAAAATAATTACATTGAACTATATAAGGGAAAGGTTGTAAAATGACACATGAATAATCTGCTTGAGCCAACAATGCCGGGACATTTTTAACTGAAACCTACTACAACTGATGGCATGTATTTTCTATATTAAGCAACAAAATAAAATAAGGGACGTTTCTCAGTTCAGTAGTTTTGGATGCCATTCTCATTGGTATCAAATTTTACCACTTTGAAAATACATGTTTAACACAAATGTCACTTTAATATTCTGTGTTAATTAAGGGTGACATTATAGTGCTGCTGAAGACAATGAGAATTCATTGCAGCCAAAGAGTTAATTTCATATCACAGCTGCTCAAAGAACAAATGAAATTCAGGATACATTTTCTGAATGACAAAATTGAATCTTTCTGCTAAAGAAATTAAAACCCTGATAATTAAACATTGTAACAGATGACTTTTTAGTAAATTCTGTGAAACATTTATACAGGTTACGTAGTATAACTTTTTCCTATAGATAAGTTTGATGAGTTTGTTAAAGGCTACACTGTTGTGGTTTGGAGTGCGACAGTGTTTACAGGCCTAGAAACAAAGGGCGGTTTCAAACCTCTCTTTTGCTGTCTCCCTTCTGTGTCTAACCGTGCCCTGGGCTGCCTTGCAGAGCTAAACACTGTCACTGGTAGGCTGCACGTATTTTTTGCAACATTGAGAGTGCTTTGAAACTGTTTCTGGTTCGAAGGGGTTCTTTCTCCTGTGTTAACAAGAGCTTGTGAGTATTACTGTGCACTTTCGTGTCGTTGCCCATGGACTGAGTTTCTTCTTTAAGCACCCAGGGCAATGATCAGCACTTTAGTCAGTTTTGTACACTCTAATGCAAGAAGAGTTGCTTAAATTAATATGGAATTTTATAAAAAATCAATTGGGTGTTTCAAATGTCTTGTTCAAGCTGACAAAGTTCACCTTTTGTATTCCAAAGGATTTGGAAAGCCTACTGACAATGACAGACTAGTCTTTATAACGTTAACGTGGCTTTGGCCAGCAGCTTTGTTGCTGTCCTTTCTTGGCACTTACATCCTTCTTGCTCACACTGTTTCCTTCCTGTGTTTATGACAAGGGAGGTGATCGATATGTAAGTTATTGTAACTTACCTAAAAACACACTTCCAGTAAGGTGTAGGCAGCAGGATCACCCAGGTAAAGATCTTTCAGGGTAGATTACATCAGTAATGCATTAGTAATAGAAGATGATAAAATCATAAAATAACATAGAAATAGCATGGTGCAATTAAAAAATAACATAAAAATAGGAAGTATCGTGAGGTATTTTTAATGTTTACAAGATTTGAGCAGATTCTTAAGAAAAAAGGGAAGGAGAATAACTTTTATAACTGATGTAGAAAAAACAAGGTCTTGTGTTAGTATGTAACGACCAGAAGACTCAAACTACTTAGGATAATATGTCAGGGCTTTAAAATGGATTGTAAAAACATTTATTTTAACTGTGTTTTTTGTGCAAAACATCAATGTTTGTTAAAGTAGCTGTTTTATTCAACGAGGGCATGTGAGTGACAATGTTTTGCTTTTGTCTCAAGCAGATAGTAACAACTGAAGAGGGTAAGATTTACCTCACTGAATCAAGCCTTTTGAATCTACAGCAATAAATTTAAAAGTCACTGCTCCCCGCTCCTCGCTCCCCGCAGGGCGGGTCACCCGCCCTCAGCCCTCACCGCCCCTCACATCCCTCACATCCCTCACCGCCCTCACAGCCCCTCATCACCCTCAGTGCCCCTCACCGCCCTCACAGCCCCTCACAGCCCCTCACAGCCCCTCACCGCCCCTCACAGCCCCTCACAGCCCCTCACCGCCCTCACAGCCCCTCACAGCCCCTCACAGCCCCTCACAGCCCCTCACCGCCCCTCACCGCCCCTCACCGCCCCTCATCGCCCCTCATCGCCCCTCACAGCCCCTCAGTGCCCCTCACCGCCCCTCGCTCCCCTCACGGCGGGTCACCCGCCCTCGCAGCTCTGACTGCCCTCACCGCCCCTCACTCACCGTCTCCCCTCACAGCCGCTCACCCACCCTCAGCCCTCAGCCCTCCCCTCACTCCCCGCCCTCAGCGCCGCTCCCCGCCCCGCCCACCCCGCCCCGCACAAGGCGCTGCCGCCCGGACCGGTGCGGGGTTCTCGGTGGTCCCGCCGCTCCTGTGCCGGTTCCCCGTGCCGGTCTCGCCATGGCGCGGAGGAGGCGCGTCCCTTCAGGCCGGTGTGCTCCCGCAGGTAGGCGGGGGGGTGCGAGGGGCTGCCCCGCCGCGGGGAGGGGAGCCATGCGGGCCGGGTTCGGGTCCGGGTCGGTCCGTGCAGCGCCGCCCGCTCGCCCCGGCCGGCCCGTCCCGGGACCGCGTTACCGAGCGATGGGGACAGGGATGAGGGGGGCCATGTGCGCCGAAACACCCCTGTGGCGTGCCGGCCTTGTGCCTCGCCTCCTGTCGCGACGGGGAGAACTCCTTCCCCCGCTGGGGTAGCGCTCTGAGGGGAGCCCTCGAGCGCAGACCCGCCTGAGCCTGCCAGCCTCGTCTGAGGGGCCTGCAGGTGCATGTGTGGGCTCTGCCTGTCCCGGGGCACCCGCAGGGTTGCCGGGGGGGGGGGGGGGGGGGGGGG
>JAWWMP010000171.1:267445-283231 GCA_035047865.1 Dendrocincla tyrannina | reverse complement strand
GGTCCCGACCCTGCGGGCTGTCCCCGCAGCGCCCGACCCCCGGCAGCCCTGAGGGCAGGGGGACAGTCACCACACCCCCTAAGCCAGCTGGGGTTCCCCATGGAATATTAGGAGCATTTACTAGAGCAACAGGCCTGACTTGTCTGCCTCACTGTACCTGTAAGACGTGGTCTGTTTTCCTGAAAGTAACTTTTGTTTGTTTGGGTCTCTTTAGCCTACTTTCGCACTGGTTTATGGCGTAAGTAGTTTTTTCAGCCTCGCTGGTCTCCAGGCCTTTCCTGGCTTTCTGTGTGCGTGTGGCAGGGCTGTACCTGCGAGGGGCTCCACAGCGCTGCACTCAGTGACCTGCGGCAGGCACTGGCCTTCCTGAATTGCCATGACAGTAAAATGCACCTTGTAGCCTTGCAAGTCAGTCTTGGTGAGCCTCATCTGTGACTCAGTGGGGACCAGCTCTGGCCTAGGGGTGGCAGGAATGAGTGATTCGGACCGTGTATGTAGTGAGCAAGGCAGTTCAGGTGGGCACGTTTATTCTGACTGGCTCAGATCAGGGCCCTTGTTTTCAGCTGGGTTTATTTATTCTCTGTGTGTTTGGTTTAGTTTTGTGTTGTGGGGTTTCTGGTTTGTGCTTTGTTTAGTTTGTTTTGGTTTTTTGTTTGTTTGGGGTTTTTTGTAGGAGGCATAAGGGGGGATGTTCCTTTTTCTTTTTTTACTTTAAAAATATATGGTATTTTAAATATGGAAATTAGTAAAGATTTTGGCTCTTAACTGTTAGACTACATGGCTAACAGAGCACTTACTCAAAAAATTGAACTCCGTATTAAAACTTTGACTTAGCTCTCCATTGCTTTGAAAAACAAATTACAAAGCAGCTTTGTCATGCATCCCAGAACTTAAAATAGCCTCCCGAAGAGGGAAAAAGTGTTTCTTTCTCGAGAATATTTGAGATAACTTTGTTCAGATTTGAATTTTCACACATGCCTCAGAACTTAAATTGTTAATTGTTAGGTTGCCTGCAGCTTAATTAGTGCTAATTGGTTTTGTGATTGGCAGATATCTTAATAAAATATAATGAAACATGTTGGAATACAAGTAGTATGCAGCTGGTTCTTATCTGCATTATTTATTCTAGAATACCTTGAATTAATCATGAAATCTTTATTGCTATCAGTGACATTGTTCAAAAACCTGAAAGTGTTTAGGTGGTGGTTGGGTTTTCTTTTTTATATTTAAAATACAAATCTCAGATGTAATAGTTTCTGGGGAAGAATGCATGTGATATAGTAAGGTGCTAAGATTTAATATAGTTAGCAGCGACTCAGATCCCTCTGATTTCTTGATTATGGTATTTGGAGGTTGATTTGGGTTTGCCATGGCACAGAATTCGAAAGTCTTTGCTGGATCTCTTTGGATACTCCTGTGTGCCCATGTTTACAACTGAAGCATGAAGTTAAATGTTGTAAGATGATTGCTGGTTCACAGTTATCTGAGCCATAAAGTATTCTTTTGTTCTCTAAGTGTATGTAATTCTGCAGATATTTGTACTGAAGTTGTACTTTCTTCTTGCAGTTAAAGCCGGAAGCATGAGAGTGTCTAAAAAGCAAGAAAATGGAGCTGTTGAAAAAAACATTAAACCTCCAGGAAAAGAAAAGTCAAGGTACTGCACTGCAGGGCCTGTTCCCCCTGCCCCACAGTTAAAGTTCATAGGTAACGGGCTTTGAAAACAAAGAAAACTTGTAGTCTCTGGGAGTTTAATTCTTAAATTAATTTGTGCAAAATATAGATAAAAAGTAACTTTGAAATTAGTATCAACTTAAAAAAAACCAAACCCAACCAAACAACAACTTCAAAGACCAAGGACAGTGCCTTGCAATAAAAGGCAAAGGCTGAATCTCATCTCTATTGTCATATGTTATGGAACAGAAGTTAAAGTATTCCCTACTTATGCCTAATAAATGGTCAAGCAGTGAAATCAGAAGTTAAAGCATTCTCTACTTATGCCTAATAAATGGTCAAGCAGTGAAATCAGAAGTTTAGGCTGTCCACATTCTGAAGGAAATTAAACCCACATTGCCAACCCCCAGCAAAGAGTTTGTTATCTCCTGTATAGGCTGTACCCCCTATTTCAATCTGAAATGTAATTTGGCTTTCTCTGGTACTTCAGGTGGTTAATCAAGCTATTTTGCCTCAAAACTGAAGGCATGCTTCTACTTTTGAATAAAGTAGCAGTGATGGGTTTGATGTCATCATTAAAACAAATGTTTTCTTACAGCTTTTAAAAAAAAGACTGAACACTTTTGTACAATACGTATACTTTTCTTAAAACTCACTTAACAAAAAGTTGACCAAATATAGGGATATGAGGGTAAAATTTGAATGACTTGTGGTGGTCCTGAAGTTTTGGCTGATTGTGGGTTTTTTCTGGAATTAGCAGCTTTTTATTTTCACATATTGCCTATTTTCTGGGCGTAGTTTTGCTGCTGTCTTTTCCATAGTCCTAGATATCTGATGGCATAAACAGCTCCTGAATAACATATGTCAGTGTTGATTGCTGAATTGTAATGTCAGTAGGAAATGTCTTGCCTCATTCCCAGAATCGTTACCTTAACCAAAGCAGTCTCTGCTTTTTCAAGAGCCACATTTATATTATCTGGTTTTCATAATGATTTTTCTCTACTCTATTTTAAGCTACAGAGGTGTCAGTGGATATAATGGTATCATCAGAAGAATGTGCAATCCGAAGTGTTTTCTGTTGTTCAGCTAAATTATTTCATATCCACAGATTGTTTATTTGTGGATTATTGGTAACATGGTGGTCTTCATTGACATATGGAGAAGTTAATGGGATAATCTTGTGAAAAAAGTTCTTGCTTGAAAAATAGCTGCTGTGGAAGTAAACACTCCCTAAAGGCAAAGGGTGAATTTATTTCATAGGTCTGGGTTGCAATCAAGAAAATTACAAAGTTGGATTTTGTAGTTTGGGATATCAGTGTTCAGTTTCGTTGAAGCTACTCCACAGTGTACAATAAAAATCCTTTTTGAGATATTTGAGAATATTTTATGTAAAGATTTTTGAATAAAACAGCCTGTAACACAGATTTTGTGTTGTTCTATTTTGAAATAACATGTCTTTTTTTGATATTATATAGTCTTTAATGGGATTAAAGGATTTAGCTCCAAGAGCTAAATTTCTATTGTGAAGTATTTTGTATTAAGTCTGGAAAACCAAAGTTGACAAGTGTTTCTGTGAGGTGGAAATGCTAAATACTTTTTTTTCCCTGCTTTACAGTGCTATTGCCACATTTTCAAAACCTCAGAACATGGGTGTCTTGGTAGCAGAAGCACTGAGCAAAGTAAGTAAGTAAGTCTGGAAGAACAAGTCAGGGTTCTCCATAAAGCTAAACACTAAAAAAGTCAAAAAGTGCATTTTCCTTGAGCTGCTGTCATCTGGAAGTTGCAGATCTGTTGTCATCTGCCACTAAATGTTGAGATAATGTTTCTGCAGTGGTTGTGTGGCTGAGGTGCTAGGTGACTGAAAAGGACCTGGCCTGCCCTCCTTATTCTGCTGTTGGTGCAGATTTACACCTGCCTTTTGCCAGAACCCATTTCACAAGGAGTTCTCTGATTGCGTGGTAATCTGAAGATCTGACAGTTACCATCTACTTGTTATACACTTGCAGTCTTCAGATTCTGAGGTATCCAAGAGTTCCTCATCTCTTGAGCTGAGTAAAACATCAGTTGCATCACTTCAACACGAGCCTTTCATCAACAAATGTGTTTATAGCTTTAGTATGTAGATCTTGATTTTTTGCTTAGACTTGTTTAAGGGGAACAGATTCAACTGATCTGTTTCTCTTCCCTTTGTTCCCATCTGTTATGACCTACCATTTCCTTCTCCTGCTGGTTTCCACAATGTCATACATGAAGCTTCTTCAGTAGTTTAGACAGTGATAATTAGATACTGTAATGATGATGATTTTGAATCTGGGAAATTGAGATTTTGAATCAGCTCACTGTTAACTCTGGCATATTGATTATTTGCTATGTTTTCCTTATCTTGGCAGCCCATTTTATGAACTTCTAAAAAAGGAAGGAAAAAGAATTAAAAGTCTACTGAAGGTAGTCAGACTAATATCACTTTGAAAACAGAAATATAATTAAATGTACCAAGTCACCATGAGTTTTATGTATTGATCACTTGAAATTTTTGTGAATTTAGGTTTTACTGCTGTTTTTAAATTATATGAATAAATTTAGGATGAGAATAGCTGAAAAACTATTCTATCACAACTTTTTTTCTCCCCTATTTAATGTTACAGATGAGCCACAAAACGCATGCAGCAGCATTACAAGTGGCTCACCAAAAGCCACAGCCTACCTTGGAGAAGTTCATACTGCCTAAAAGAATTTACATTATTCAACAGCCACGGAAATGTTAAGATACTCATAAAAATTCTCATGTTTGCTTTAAAGTGAGTGCCTTTTCTATATAGCACTTAGCACGCTGTGGTGAAATGCTCAAAGGCTGTGCACTTTGTATCTTGCTGTGTTTCTGTTACTGACAATAAAACATTAGAAGAGTTACTAAATGTACTCAGGATTTATTACAATATCATGGCTTGTGTTTAACCTGGTGTTACTAGTGTGTAGTAATTGCTCAGTGCCAAGAAGTCTGACAGCATCACTCACTGTGTGAGTTTTGACTGAAGGAATGGAAACTGTCAGCCCTGTTGGTTTTTGTTGTTGGGGTATTTTGTTGTTGTCTTTTGTTTTGTTTGTTTTTGTTTTGGGGTTTGTTGTTTTTGGGTTTTTGTAATTTAATGATAGCAAAGCTGAAGTGAACATGATTCCAAGAAAGCAGGTCATGACTGAAAGGCACGGGATGTTCCATGCTGAGTGCATGCCTTAGGCTTACCGCATGGTAAGTAATTCAGAAAGTCCTGGGAAAGATTTCTATGCAGGGGAAAGAAATATTTCTTGCTTGCATTCCTTTCTGTAAGGAAATCCAGCTCCTCTGCAGGGATCCAGCAAGCAGAAAGAACTGAGTGGAAACAGTCAGTTTGAACCTGTTTGGGGCTGGGGTAGATGAGTGAAGGCGGTATCTGACTCGGAGCTGAACCCTTGGGATAGCAGGGCAGGTACCAGGGAGGAGCCAGGGTGCAGAGAAGGCCAGGATTTGAGTGTGGAGTTAGGGCTAGTAGAATGGGGCATGAGGCTGAGCACAGACTGGTAGTAGCAGGGTCCTGGGGGGTCGAGCCTAATAACGGGGAGGAGCAAGTGTAAGTGCCAGTGCAGGCAGTGTCCCTGAGCCATGTCCTGCTCACACTGACAGAGGGTAGATAGAGTCCTGCCCTGGCCGTAGGGTGATGCTGTCCTGCTGTTGTGGATCCTCAGGGCTAGCACAGAGGCAGGCACACCTGGAGGTTATACAGTCTCAGGCTGTCAGCGGATCTCCACTTCATGGCTTAAGTTGCTGTTGGCTTCTCCTTTCTGCATTTCTGTTTCAAGGTGTAGTGTCCCAAGAAGTCATGGTACATGTTCGGTGGGCAGGGGGGCTGAGCTAGGGATGTGGCTTTTACTATTATGGTGATGATTTAATGACCAAAGTAATGGCTGGGGCGAGTTTTCACCACAGAACTAGACAAATCTGGATATATAACATCCTAGATAAGAAGGATGTGACCTTTTTTGTTTTCCCCATTTCAAGGACCTAGGCAATCTGTTTTCTACATTCCTGTGGCTGTTGCTTCCATTGCTTAACTGCTTTGTTCTTTATCTTGTTATTTGGAACTTTGCTCCTGTTATTCATCAATTTCCTACTTTCAGAATCTCACTTTGCAGCCATCATGAATTTTCCTGAAATGAATCGCAGGAATGGCAGGTAAGTCAATTGCTTCTCAATGTTTTCTCAAATGTGAATATACAATGCTAAAATTATGACAAAACATATTAGGATTAGCATTAGGAGAACAACGAGGTAAAACATCTTATTGGAAATCCCTGTAGTGATAGTAGGTGACCATCTGAAAAATGATCCATCATCAGCGTTCTTCATCTCACTTCACCTGATCCAACACTCAGTGTGTTTTTTCCACATCATGATGGACAGTAATCAAAGTCTTTTGTTCATTCTTCTGAGCTTGTTTTAAAGTTGTTGTTGTAGATCATCATGCTGTAATAATTTCTGACTAATATGAGATTCATGCTAATAGGGATGGGAAGCAGATCCTGAATCAGCATATAATTAGACTGCCATAGCTGATACGACTTGACAGGAGCTAAATAAGTGAAATCCCATCCATTGACTTTTGGTGAAATTACAAACATCAGAGTGATTACCTGTATGTACAATAAGGTATCTACAAATATAAACCCACAGAGGATTCTCATATAAGCACATTATTTTCCAGTATATACAAGTACAGGTTCAGGAGTTTCATCAGGATGTATTTCAAAATGACAGAGCTCTGCTCCATACCCAGACAAATGTGCTGGGCTCTGGTGTTACTGTCACAAGTGAGTCCTTGTTCCTGTGTGCTCACATCAATGGTTGGCCGTTCATTCCCATTCTTTTGGTGCCATGTCCTGTGCTCTGGGGCTGGAGTTGGGTTATGATTCAGGCCTAGCACAGTGATTGAGTGATGGACACCAAGACATCCTATATGGATTAGTGCTGAGACTGTTCTCTTGATGGTATTATAGGTAAAACTGACTAAATACCACCAAGATTGGAATTGCTATTCAAATTCAGTCATGTCATCCCAGATTGCTGCTCGAATTTCAGTGGGTGTGTGCCTTCTTCACCTCCTGCAATGGCTGCTGCTGTTGCTGGCATCCACAGCTGAGCGTGGGTGCAGCTGAGGCAGAGTCTCCTTACCTTGGCCTGCATCAAGTGCCCCTGGGATCAGCCAGTGAGCTCACTCCTTGACTCTTTCCACTGAGGCCACGTGTCAGATAAGAGCCATTGATTAGTTCCTCGTGCGGATAGGGATGACCACAGAGGGTGTTCTGACTTACTTAAATCACTTGTGGTTGTGCTCAGGTTATTTATAAGCACGATTTTCAACTCCCAATCCTGTCCCTATGATTCCAGTCATGTCCTTTGTTCCTCCTGAAGTGAGGGTTTGCCCACATAGCCAAGCTGACCATCCTGCATAGGGAGCACTTAGGAATGGTGAGCACTTTGGCTTAAGTGCAGAAGTATTAATCTGCATTACTAATTCCACACGTTTAGGAAACCAAGACAGATTAAACAGGACTTGTTGCTGACCTGCATTTTTGATTACATATGGGCCAATTTCAAAAATTTGTGGAGACAGAATTTTCTCATCCTCTTTGATTGGGGCGGATCTTGTTTTGGTTTCAGTAATAACTATTTTGACTTTTAATGTTAGTCCCACATTACGGTGGTCCCAAAGGCATACTGCAAAACCAGGTTTAATCAGAGTAAAATTGTGCCAACAATCTCACCTTTTGGCAGCAGCAAACTGGCAATCTTTTGCTCTTGGTTGTCCTATTAGACATTGTAATCTGAGTGACTTTTCCATGTGTAGATCCACTGATCATTCTGCGACCTCTGTGAATTTTTTCTTGTGTTGTTCCCATCAAGAAAAGAACTCAACTATTTCTATCCCACCCCCCCTCATGTTCTGAGTATACTTCAGCTCCATGCATTTAACAAGAGTAGTTAAACTGTACCCTAAAATTCACACTTAATGTGAAAGGCCATACTCAAAAAAATGTTTATATTGTGAATGAGGCTTCTTTTCATAGTGTGCTTTCCACATGGCTGCAGTGGGAAGCTCTTGCAAACATATGAGACACTTTCTTAAATCGAGGGATCCTGAGAAGGTCACCCAGAGTTGGTGTTGCCATTTAATGCTAATGTTTGTGTCATTTCATCCATTCATCAGATGTAAATAACTTTGTGTTTATTAAAGATTAAATTAGGATCACAGTAGGTGGTGATCAGTAGTATGTGCAATAAATAATTTTGTTACACCTTGAATAAATAGGAAAAATTAAAATAAAGCTTGTTCTTTGAAGATGACTTGTTTTTCTCCCTGGTTCCCTGACTGACCGATAGCTACTTGTAGAATACTGTCAGTGTTATCCTGAACAAGAGCAGCAACATAGTTTATGGATGTTGAAGTTAGGTATAGGGTTTGGAAAACAGCTGCTTGTGCTTTTCTATCCTGTGCAGCACACTTCCACTCCTCAGGCTGGCTCTGTGGCAGGGAATATCGACAGGAATGTCAGTGATCAAACTGGGCTTGAGCTAAAGCTGTCCATGTGTCAAATGATTATTCACACTCTCAAGGCCAGGAATAGCACAGTGCACTCTAACATATCAGTGGCTGATATATGCTCTCTACAGAAAGAATACTGGTAAAATCTTCAGGGTTCTAATCTTTGTGCTTTTTGTTTCTGAAGAAAACCAATAGCTGGTGAAAGGTTGTGGGATCTTATTCTAGGAGCCTTTATGACCATTACTTTCTATGAAGTTGAATGTTATTTAACTGTTCAGGGGGGATGTCATGCTTGGTGCAGAAGGGAGCTCTGGGAAATTCCCTCTGTGACATAAATCAGGCAGCTGTGCAGTCCTTGCTGTGGATGGTACAGTTCTGCTAAAGGGTCCTGTGTGTGGCTGCTGCAGGGTGGTGTGGGAGTCCCAACAGCCTGGCACAAGGCAGAATTTCATGGAAAGGATCTTCCAGGTACTGCCTGGGTAAAACATTCAGGGGTAAAGAGAGGCCCTAACAAGAATTTGGGGGGTCTAGTTTTGATAAACTCAGTACCATGAGTTTACTAAACATAAAGTAGGTGCAAGCTCCTCTTCTGCTGTCGGATGGATCTTGTGGAGTGGGAAATACTGGCAAGTGATCTGTTCCGTGTCCTGCTCTGTCAGGTGGTGTCCCCTGTGGGGGCATTACAAGAAGTGTTTTGTACTTGCTTTTTGTGTTAGTAGCACTTACTGGTCTTTGGAGGGATTCTGAAAAATTTCTACAGAAAACAAAGAAAACAACTGTTCTGCTTAAATATAGTTTATAACTAAGAACCTGCTTAAACATTTTATAACTGAGAGCACTTCCTTTTCAACCAAGGCAGTCTTTTCCTCACCTGTTGTATTTTGACAAGTGCACTGTCAGGTGCATTATTTTCTCTGATTTATTTTTCTTTATTAAGGTATCCTGCTTATAGTAGTATGATTAATAACAATAGTTAAGCAGGAAATTAAAACTGTATTTTAAACTTCTAAATAATAGACAACTTCATTTTTCGTCCTGTTTCTGCCTTCCATTCTGTGTTATTTCAGTGTTTGCCCCATCATTGATGATACCGTGATGAATCTGTGTTTTCTGTTGTAGTGAGTTTGTTTTACTTAGTTCAAGCTTATTGCTTTGCTTTAATTATTTAAATATGAATTGCCACTGAAGGAACAGATAGGTTGCTAGAAGAATCAAGCCCCTACAGGAAGTCTGTTTTCAGGCTTCTCAAGGACTGTTCCTAACAATGCAGACATTACACCAGAAGGATGTGCTCTCAGGAAAATATTTCTGCTGCTGATCTTGATGTCACCATGTTGGAGGACACAGCGTTGGGTAATATGCAGCGGTTTTTATCTGTAGCTCTCAAAACACCTTACAGAGATGGGAATGACTGAAGCCAAGTGACCATGAAAGCTGTGAAAACAGATTTCAATGCATGTTGGTTGGTTCAATGTCTTGGTCAGGTTGCTAATGTCACATGTGCTGTTTGATGGCCCGAGACAAACATGTTTTGTTGGACTTCTCTGCAGGGAGGAGTTTCCTCCGGGGCAAGGAAGAGACTACCCTTAAGCACTTGGCACTCATAGGTTGGGTGGTGCTTGGCAGAGCTGCTTGGGAATTTGGGAGTGTGCACTGGTTACTGGTCTGGCAGCAGCTGCTCAGGGCACAGACTGAGGCCTGAACTGAGAGGATTTGATTTCTGACTCGTGTGTGAAACTGCAGCAGATGAAATGGCAAAGAAATTACACATGGCAAGTCTGGGAAGTTGCAATAAAAGAAAACTAGCACAGGACTTAATAAACAAATATTAGCTTCTGTTTAAAACCTCTATCCCTTTTAGGACATACTTGTTCAGCCTGTTCCTCTCTTAAGTGGTATGCACAGACTTGGAAATCATTTCAAGCACAGTAACTGCTGCCTGGCATGCAAACCCACAGAGTACTGGCAAGTGGTGCATACATAAGCTCAGTAGTTTCCTGAGCTCACCCTTAGTTCCAGCAGTAGAGGAGTATATTTCCACAATGTTAAAAAAACCCCTAAAAAATAGTTCATTGATCGAGTGCCATATATGATACTTATATTGTAATTTTTCCTGTGATGCACAGCTTAACACCAGATTCCCAGGAAAACACCTCCTTGTTTGGAAAGCCTTGCTGTCACTGAGGACCCTGTTACCACATGCTGCCATTCTTCCTGTTCCCTTCCAGCACCTTCTCATTGCTCTCCCCTCCTCAGCCTGCACAGGACAGGCATTTGCAGCTGGCCAGGTGGGTGGAGGAATGTTCATGCTTTTGGACAACTAGTGAGTTACACCCTTTTGAAGAAATAGTTGTCCTGGGATTCCATGCAGATACTGGGATTCCTTTTTCATTTAGCTCTCCAGGCCTGTTGCACTGTCTGGCTGTTTCTTGTCCTCCCTGCTGCCAGCTGAAGTGCTACTGCCCTGCCAGCACTCTGCAGAACATACTGTTGAGCCAGATGTGTACTCTTAACTGTCCTCAGTCTTGTTCAGCTCCTGTAAACATTAAGGGCATTTTGATGTCCCTGGTGAAACCAGTCATAGTTTTCCTTTTACTCAGCAAAACTGTGCAGAGACCAGTAATTCAGCATAATAGCATGTTCTTGTCATACACAGCCACAGATTCTACTCCTGGTTGTTATGCCACTCTTGCTCTACTTTAATGCAAAGCTTCTAGATAATTTTATTAACAGAAATTTCAGTCTGGCAGTTCTTTTATCATAGGCTACCACTGTTTAATTCCCCCTGAATCAAATAGAAGGACTGTCACAGCTTTGAAGCCTGAGTATTGCCAAGTCTCCAGCTAACAGATTCTCTAACTCCAGTTGTTTGCTAATGCGACTTCATAGAGGTTTACGACTCATATCAAGAACAGCTTAAGCAGTTTCAAAGGTTGTTCGTTACTCTCTGTGTGCTGGATTTGCCACAAGAGGTTGCTGTATACCTACAACTTGTTCCAGCTCTGCCAGCTGAGCTGCCCTCCAGAATAACAGCTGTTTTCTGCCAAGGAGGTATATTTTCATCTGCTGGATTTGTCCTGTGGTTTCTTGGATTTCAAGCTGGAGCTATGTGAAGTGCATGAAAACTTCCACCCTACATTTTTCACTAAATTGTATTGCTTATTGTTGTGTCCTGTAACAAGGAGTAATTTTTTATGTACTGTTATGTTCCTTTAAAAGATTCCCTGATGGTGGATCTGTGGCTGAAAGAGAAACAGGATGTAGGATGAATAGCAATTTTCTGATCACTAGCCCTTATCAATATTTCAAATGTCAGTGTCTCCTCAGGAGTTCAGAGATTTGTGCACATTGCAGATTACCCGTAGAAGCAAGGCTGGAATCCAAATTCTACTCATTCTGAAAGTGCAAGAGCTGGTTTTTGTGTCATGTGGAATCTTAATTACCTGCCAACATTATTGGGAGCTACAATACACTACTCAGCTATTCTGCTTCTCCCACAGCACCCTCTCTCTTCATTCCTCTGACTGAAGACTACGGGCACGGTTTGAAGGGGTGTGTCCCAGGTTTGTTGCTCCTGCTGCAGGATGCAATTGGCTGTCTCTTGAGCAGTGCCTGTACCTCTGGTCATGGACCATTACAGCCACATGAATGGAATAACATTTCTTGCCTATCCCAGACAGTTTATTCCCCATCTCTTGCTGTTTCTCTGATTCACTGGAGCAACAGAAATGACAAAATCTCCTACACGGCCTCCAAAAAATTATGCAAAAGTCAAACAAGGAAATAATGCTTATCGGCTGATGAAATAGAAGACTTGCTGGGTAACTTAGATCTGCTCTTGCAATACTTTACCTCTGACTAAAAATTGCTTTAGCCTTCTGTTCATTGTCAGTCCTCATGAGATAGAATGTACTGCTTCCCTTTTCCTTTCTTTTGTAAGCAGCATCTGATTTTGTGTAATGAAGCTGTGTGGATTGTGGCTAAAATGTGATACTTGAACAGAAGATCATTCCGTTGTAAGTATATATTCGCAGAATATATACTGCCCTCTTCATTTTATAACAGCAGTTCCTACAGTCAGTGATAAGGCTCATTTGTCATCCTGCCTTCCTACACCTCCCAGGTGTGTCCTGGCAGCAGACAGGGAAGCAGCACATGCTAATGCTGGGGTCTGTGGGCTGCTGGGACAAGACAGACCTGATAGCCAGGGTGCTTTCATGTAATTTCTTTAAAAAGAATGTAATGGAAAGAGTTGGGAATAGGTAGACAGCATGGAAGCAAAGTATCAGGAAGAACAATAACTGAAATTGAGCAGGAAAACAGTAGACAGAAAAGAGCAGGGCGAAGCACAAATAAATGGAAACAATTGTAATGCAGTAGCATTTGGAATATTTTAGTAGATATTAGTGAGTATTATTTTTTACTATTTATCCTATTAACACTTCTACAAAGTAGCATCTACACCTCTGGGACCTGTTTACAAACAAGTCTCTTCAGAGATTCAGCATCGAAAGTACACTAAGTTCTTGTGTGGTTTCAGTGAAATGACTGAGGTTCTGCACAGAATCTGCTGTGGACAGCAACTGCCAGATGGAAGCTGGTGCATGGAGTGATCCTAAACTCCTATGATGTAGCTGTTGATTGAAACTCTTTAGCTTGCCTCTTGTTTTGCTCAGTAGAGCTGTGTGACCAGGTCTGTAGAGGAAAGAGGCTGAGATGAATGCCTGTGTGCATACCTAGTGGGTGGTGCCACAGGCTGAGACGTCAGTGAACTGCAGCCTGGAGAGACATGAATGTACTTTAACAGACCCAAAACCTGTATCAGAACTCAGACCTTCTTAGACACTGGCAAATCTGAGTCACAGCTGTCTTGGATATGAGGTGGTGTTCATTCTACAACCTTAAAAATCAGTAAATGGAGAATTTTCTACCAAATTATTATGTTGCATGAGCATGAACCTGATGTCATAAAAGCAGTTACACTGAAAGGAAGCCTCTAAAATTTACAAAATTCCCTTCTTTGAAGGAGCCCTCCAAACCAAAAAATTGGAATAGTAGGTTAAGATGAGAAACCTGAACTAACATAACACTGAAGCTGAGCTGAGAAAGGGAGCAGTCTGATTTCTAATTTTTCTGTCCCCACCATTACAGTGAACACTGCTTCCATTATATTTGTGTGGTCTGATTCCTGTTCTAAAAAAAAAAAAAAAGCTACTCAAAGCTTGTGTGTGAGACTGAGCACAGCCATAACCTTTATGAGAAGAAAGAAGAGCTGAAGAATTTCAGTGGCTGGAAATGGATAAATCATGTGAACAAATGATCAGAAGGAGCAGAGGGCAGAAAGTTAAAGTAGAACAGCAGCTGTGGGCTTGCATTCTTCCCGAAATGAAGCTACTGATGGGAGCAAAAACCTTTATGTTGCTGGTGTCAAAAGCATTGCTTTACGGACAGAAATAGGGAAGCACTAAAATCAAGCCCTAGTTAAAAATACTCTGAGCTTTCCTGTGAAACAGGACCTAAATCCAATTTACTGTAAATACTATTTCAAAACTTCTGGGTTCACATCTAGAGGAAGACAGAGTGGGCACTGGACCTGAGGAATAGATCCCACAACAGTGGAGTCATAGATCAGTTTCTTGTCTCCGATGTCAGAGTCAGACAAAATTAAAAAAGGCTGCCAGAACTAAGACATTTCCTCTGGGAGAGAGAAAATTCCTTTCTTTCCAGATATATGCCTAGTCACGCTGGCAGAATGGAGGGAAGGGAATGTGATTAAGGGGATTCTCCGTCGGAGGAAAGACCCTGTGTGCTGCTGGCTGAGGCACACACAGCAACCTCCTCTTCTTTGGGGACCAGCCTTCAGTTATGCAGCTGCTGAAAGTGGCAGGGAAAGAAGTGTAAGATCATTAATTTCCTGGCTGTTGTCACCCTGAGGCCTTTGTCTCCAGGTCCTCTGCTCTGACACCAAACAGTCACGGCCAATGTCCTCGAGAGAAAGCACTGCTTGTGTCAGTCACTTGGTTGTGAACACACACACAGATATGCTTTTATGCCCCTTACAGACACATTCCAAGACACTCTGTGAAATGCAGAGTGTAGAAAATGCTCTTGGAGTACTCTGGCACTGGACTAATTATTTTGCAGTTAAATTCAGATTTAGTTTTTCATTATGAATTGCATATGAAAATCAATCAGTTTGCACAGCAAACCCTTGCTATTATTTGTAAGTGTTTTGAATTGTCTCTACATTTTCCTTTTTGGATGTGAGGAGGATTCATTTTTGTATTTAATCATATGAAATTGTATTGTAGAGATTGCATGCAGCAAAGCTGAGTGCTTTGACCTCTACATAGGGAAGAGCTTTTGGGGTGGAGGAGGCAAACCCATCAGATGAATGTTTCTGCTGACATTACTGCCTGTTGTGCTCATAACGATGTTGTGCAAACCACCACTGCTAAACCAATGTGTCCATACCAAAAAGCACCCGGCTCATTAATGCCCAGCTGATGTGAGATGGTTGTCTGCATGTGACAACCCCCGTCGGAGGTGGCTGCTTTGGTGCAGCTCATTGGGGTTATCCCGAGTGCCCCACAGTAAAATACCAGTACATCATTTTCTCATAAGCCATCTTCTGAGCTGTCTCTTTGAGCTATTTTAAAACTCTTGCTGCCTGGCATCGCCTTCAGCCTTCAGATCAGTTTCATGGTTTTCTTCTGCACTCTCTTTCATTTTTCAGTATCTTGGAAAATATGGATGGATAGACAGGGACCCATGTTCACTGCTGTGTTCAGAGGTAACGCCACCTCAACACGTGGTTGTTGATCCCTCATCTGCACAGGTAAAGAACACACTGGCTTTTTTGGGGGCAGCAGCCCCAAACCCTTCCAAAGGTGCTGCTCTCCAGGATGCAGCTGGTCCCGTTCTGTGCTGTGGGCAGGAGCACGCTCCTTGTTCCTACACCTGGTGTTTCTGCTCTGGCTGGCTGAAGTGCCTTGCGTGGCCCAGTTCAGTAGATAATTTGGATCAGTTCTGAGGGTTTCACAGAATCCGTCAGGTTGGAATGGCCCCACCTCCCTGCTCAAGTAGGGTCATCCCAGAGCACATGGCACAGCACTGCATCCAGATGGTTCTGGAGTATCTCGAATATCAAGAACCACACAGTTCTTGAGTACAACTGCCTGTGGAGGGAGGCTTTGCAACCTCTCTGGGCATTCTGTTTCACATCTTCTGCGGTATTATTTATAGTATTTTTATCATTTATATTCCACCCATCTTCTGCCTTGTGCAGCTTCTATAAGCTCCAATATGATTACTTTCAAGTTCCTGATGAAAAGGCTCCGTTGCTGGAAGTGGATGTTCCCCGGTGCGGGGCTCGGGGCAGGTCTCCCCAAGCCTCGGGCCATGCTTGTGAGCTCTCAGGAGCAGTGACCAGCGCAGGGCTGTGGCGTGTCCGAGCAGAGCACAGGGCAGAGCGGAAGGCCCGGTGTCTGTGCGCTGGGAGCGGTGCCCTGGCAGGGCTGCGTGCGGGGCAGGGCAGGCC
>JAWWMP010000171.1:248374-266837 GCA_035047865.1 Dendrocincla tyrannina | reverse complement strand
CGGGCTCGGCTCGGCTCGGCTCGGCTCGGCTCGGCTCGGCTCGGCTCGCGGCCCCGCCGCGGTTTCCGCCCCTTGGCCCGGGCGCGGTTGGTGCCTCCCGGAGCTGTTGGGGCGGCGGGCCGGGCCGGGCCGGGCGGTGCGGTGCGGGGCCAGGAGGAGCAGCCCGGCGGCAGCGGCGTGTGTGCGGGGCACGGCCCGGCCCCGGGGGCGTCGTGTGCCTGCTGTGCGCTCGGGAACAGCAGCACAGCGGCAGGGGTCTGTAAGACGCGAGTTACTAGGAGTGCGTGCTAATGGCATGGTTTGCAACATACTTTCCAAAGCTTCCTGATTTCTCAGCACTTGCTTGCCATCGCCTCACGATGTGTGTTTATTGGATAGCGAGCTGGGTCCTAAATTGCTGTTTTCAGAAGCAGAATGTGACTGCAGACGTGTTTCTGTGAGGGTGAGCCTCAGGGCAGAAGCGGGTTTGGCTGTGCCTTGGGGACAGCGGTGGGTCCCCTCTATCCCCGGTCCCCTCTATCCCCAGTCCCCCATCCCCAGTCCCGGGTGGCAGCGGCGCTCCCTGCTCTGCTCGCGGGGTACTTTCCTAGGAAGCCAACAGCTGGGCATGTGGCAGGTTTGCTTCAGGCCTCTGACTGCTGCCTGTAAAAGCACTGTGCAAGAGGTTCACTGGTTCAGACTGTCTTAGATGTTTTACTTGTCCACGGTACTTGAGAGTTTTTCAGTACCTGCAGAAGTCCTATGTTAGCTCGTGTTTTTGATAGCTGTTTCTTAAAAAGTAGCCTGGTGCTTGTACAGTTGAAAATATCAGGGAATAAGAGGGATAAGTGTGATACCTTAGATCCTCGAAAATTTCCTCTCACTGTAGTTTGAGATAGAGTGGCCAAAAATGAACCTTTCCTATTTGTTCTGATATGCTGGCTAAGTGCTGGAAGAAATAGTATTATGTTATTATGTAATAGCAGTGAGCAAGATAAGCATAAACAGAGTTTCTCTTTGCCACTGCTAGCATGGTATATTTAGAGCTTCATTTACACGGATGCTCTGAAGTGCTGGTTGCCTTGCTTCCTCAGTGTAGCTAACCATTGGAATGCCCAAACGGGGATGAATTATGTCTGCTTTAGAGCCAAAACATATTTGGTTCATGGCCAAAGTTGCTCAGCTTCCCATAAGAGTCTGTAGGAAAAAGACATTTTGTGTGTGTAACCACAGTCCTGGAGTTGATGCCATGGCAACTTTGTGATCTGAGTGTATACGTCTGCAGGCAGCTAAGCAGTCTTAGCAGAGGAGTTCTGTTTTTCTTTAGCTGAACTTCTTGCTCTCATCAAGATTAAACCTACCTTTGAAGATGGAAGATTATTCAGCAAATCATTAAAACCTTGTGTGTTGGTTATTGGTAATGGCATCCATAAATGGCTGTAAATTGAAATTTATATTTATGGTTTTAAAATTAAGGGTTATCTGTAGAGATGCTGTTTTGACTAAAAGGTGGTATTTCAAGCTCTCTTAGAAGCTAGATCTTCATGTTTTCCAGAAAAACAGAGAAAGGTCAGCTTTGGGCTGTGTGTGGGTAAAGTTTGAGAAAATTGGGTTTGTTCATGTCTTTTCGTTTGCCTTCAGCTCCCAAGACTTGATGTGGAGGTTGGAGAGTTTATTTATCACAAAGCTGTGGCATATGGCCTAACAAATGTGTAAGGTCTTATTTTTTAACAATAAGTTTGTGTATAGGGAGCACCACTTTTAGAAAACTGACTTCTGAGCATGAAAGGCATATTGTAACACTGGAATCAGTTACTGAAACAGGCCATGATCCTCACTGCATTTGGTTTTGTGTTTACCTTTAGTTTGAAAAGTGCCTTGTTTAAAAAAAAAGGTTTATTTTGGTGGAGCCTTAAACTCTGATCTTGTCCTGCATAGAAGAAAATAAAGGGATCAGTTGCTCGTTAAGGCAGAATATCTCTTGCGTGGCCTAATATTAATGTCTGCTTCCTCTGCTGTCTCTTACTACCTTCTCCTTTTAAAATTCATTGTTTAGCATGAGTGATTTAATCCTTGAGTATTCCTTGTACTTAGGAAGTTCTGTAACGCTATTTCAGCAGGCTTACCTGACTGTTTATCTGAGTATAAACCTCTTAGAGCTCATGAGATGCTCTCGGAGCTGTGTTTGTGCTCTCCACATACCTGTCAGAGTCTCCTGCAGTGTTGCTTTCCTGCTCGGTGGGATGAAGGAGTCTGAACCAGAGCATAGGTTTTCAGCCACGGGGTTGTGTGCCTCAGTCAAGCATGGTGGTTTTGGTCTGTTTTCATGGCTGAAATGTCCTCGTGCTCCTGTTCCCTGTCTTTCAGCTTCATGAGCCTTCAGAGGGTTGCCCAGTGTAGCATTTCACATTTCTGTGTTGTTGTAGGGGTTGCATCACTGTATAGACTTCTTTTTCATTCATCGTTGTCATTCCTGGTTCTTGAAGTGCATGTGTTCTAGTTCCTGTTCATGGAATGACTAACTTTTAAAAGTCCAGTTTCTCTTGCCGGAATTCTGAGGAACTCTGTTTTTGTTTCCCCCCTCACCCAGGGGAGGCCTGCTAAGATAAACACTTAATCTGTAAAGGTAATTTGGTGCTAGAATATTCAACTTTGCACTGTCTTTGCCTGAGTGCTTGGCCTGCTTGTGTATTGCCCAGAGAGGCTCCTGAGTCTCAGGGATGTTTATGAGTCTGGAAGCAGAGGGCCAGGTAGCAAACAGTGCCTTTCTCCACTGCATGACTGGGAGCAGCTGCTGGGATATGGGATTGGTTTCCTGAGGGAGTGCCATCACCATTTTGGTATTTCATGTGTTTTCTTGGTCTGCAATAGTGATTTCTACCAGGGTGCCAGTTTGAAGGCAGGAGTTCCACCGGTTGGTGGGATGAGGTTGGTGTGGATCAGCTGGCTGGCTTGGCACCTCAGGGTGGTGTCTCATCTGTGAATGTTGCCAGGGACCCGTTTGGTCTTGGCCTCACGGGCTGTGTGATGCCCCAGCCCGGCAGTCTCACTGGGCTGCACACAGGGCTCTGTTCAGTGCTGGCAGCAGCTTTGCACAGCCCGGAGCAGAAATTCAAATGTCTGCTCTCGAATCCAGAGCTGCTCTTAGGGTCTTGATGCTGTTGAAGTTGGTGGCAGTGGTCAATGAATTACTGCCCATTTGACCTTTTTCTGTAAATACTCTGTGTCAGCTGGCGCAGGGGTTATGGTTTTGCAGTGTTTGTGAGGTGACTGACTTGGTGAGGCACTTGTTGTGAAGCACTTCTGAGGCACTTCTGCAGTCCAAATGGGCAAAATAATTTTGGAAATAGGGCTGATCTTGAAGTCTAGTTCTTCCTGTGAGCTTTGGGGAATTCAACGGTATCTAGGTGTGTATGAAATGGGAATGCTGCATGCAACTTAGAGCTCTAGTGATCTTGAATACTGTAACTGTATACAAAGCTACAGATCTGTATTTTGAATGTCTGGGTGTTCTTTATCAGCTGACTTAATTCACGGTGATGCTTTAAAGTCAGACCTTGTGAATTATCAATAAATGTAGATTCCCTGCATGTTTCAGATTTCTTTGATAAGGGGTGGGGTTAAAAGAAAACTCCACAGCCCACAGTAGAGTGGAATTGTTCACAGTCTTATTTTGCTCTGCAGCAGAATTTTCCTCTGATTAGTGATCCAAGTGTTACTCAAATTTAACACCTTTATATTTTTAAGAAAAGATGCATTGTGTCCACGCTGTGTAAGAATTAAGTGTGGCAGAGGACGTGAAGGGTGAAGGTGCAAGGGGAATGGTGCCGGGTGGCAGTGCAGGGTGATCGTGGGGTGTGTCCTGCCTGGTGTGGAGGTGTCAGGGGTGTGAGGGGGTGCAGGGTCAGCCCCGGTGTCGGCTCTGGACAGGTCCTGGGACACTGGTGGGGTGTGGACATGGGAGCTCGGTGCTGTAGGCAGAAGGCTGAATGCTGTACCCCCTCCACTCTGAGTTGGTTCTTACCCTTCTACCTGCATATGCCCCTATCTAGCTCAGACAAATGTGTAATTAAAATCTTCAAGAATTAACATATTTGCAGCAAAGAGTGAAGGTTTTGTAGGGAGCTTTTTTGGCTTAACACATGCTGCTGCTGTGGGGAGTGCCCCTTCGGATGGCCGGGTACCCTTGGCTGTGCTGGAACCTCTGCCTGTGCTGGGGAGTCGCTGGCTGTCACACACCCCATGGATTCAGTGGGAGCCGGTGTCCCCTGTGCACTGGAGCACATCAAGGGCAGTTGCAGAAGTGTGTAGGGTGAGAGGCTGAGGGGTGGCTGCTTGTTTGCTGCATATTTCATGTATTTGATAATTAACAGCTGTAAAACCAAAGTGCCTTTAAAATGTTTGCTGCGTTGCACAGAAGTTGTGTGTATGGTGTGGGTTGCTTTTTTGTGTTGTTTCTGTTTGATAGCATGTTTTTTTGTTTGTTGTGTTTTGTTTTGGCTTTCTTTTTCTTTCTGTTTTTTTTTTAACTGGATCTTAGTTAAATATAGCTCCAGCAGGAGAGAAGCTGGAACTTGTTAGCACACAGGAAACGCCCTGACAGGAGGTTTTTGATGTGTGTGTTTGTGTGAATGTGAACTCTTGAGATCCACACTGGAGTCAGGCCTGGGGAGCTCTGGGTAGGTCGCAATGGTTTGACATCTTTAAATGTTCTGTTAGGTTCTGGTGGAAATTTGCTGCCCTGTACTTAATTATCTGATGCATTAAGTAGTAAATATCTCTAATTTGTCAAAAGCTGGTAGTATTAAGTCAAGTTCAAAGCTATTGCACCTAAAACAGCAGAGGTGTTTAATTGCTGAATAGGCAGAGTCCAGATTGAATTACTTCAGCTTTGTTTTATCTGGAAAAATATTACAGTCTGAGTAGTACACAGATTGTGCTTTTCTCCTTTCAGTCATTTACAGTCTTTGCTTTCTTAGCAGATGTCCTTTCTGTATTTCTGACCATACTTTAACAAGTAAGTATTTGAACAATATCAACTAAGAGTAAATAGCAAAATATGACCTTTGCTTTTTGAAACTTAAATGAGATGGAAGTTGGTAGAGAGTTTACTGTGTGGGTTGGGTTTGACTCAGGCTTGTTTTTCTTCTTTTTTCTGTGTTGTGTGGGGTTTTTTGTTGCTTGTTTTCTGTTTTTGAACAAGAAGGACAAAGCACAGGAGACTGCTTTTGTTTTACACCACAAGTGCCTTTGAGTTGGGTTGATTATTTAGTTAATATGCTTCAAGGTCTGTTTTACACTGGGCTAAATTCCCATTGTGATCACAAAGAGGGGTTTTTGTGTTAGTAAGGACTGAGTTCCTGGATTTTTCTACAAAATTTGCCAACAATTGAAAGTTTGAAGAAAAGAAACCTGCCACAAAGTCTAGACCTGGTGAAGTAAAATTATCAGAACTTCTCAGTTACTGGTACAGAATCTTTGTGTTCATGCAAGAATTACTTTGAAAAGTTCAGAAGACAATGTGACAACACATCAGGGGTAAACTTTGCTTTCTCCTCAGATAAATTACACTTGGCAAAGAAAGCATGGAGTATAGGAACATTGTGCCTCCTAGCATCATGTACCAACCTGATGTGCAATTTCAGAATTCACTGGTATATTCAGAACTCTGGGAATACAGAGCTGGTGTGTATGTTTTTGTTGATTCTCTGTCTAAGCCATTCTTTGTGCCACTGTGGCATCTCACCAGATGTTTTCTGTAAGTTTGCAATAAAACACCACTGACTGACAGAGCAGTTTATATTTGGAGATACTGGGCATGGTTTGAAAGTTGGAGGGAAAGAAGACCAAATTGATGGGGTTTTTTTCCTGACTAAAAATGCTGCACTTTGTCCTTAAAAGACAATAAGGAGGATGTTAAGTGATTTTGTTGTGCTAGAGTTCAAAGCTGTGTGAAAGGCTGCACCAGAGGAATATGCAGAATGGTTTGTTAGAGAGCACTTGTTCCTTTCCCTTTTTGCCCCCCATGCCTGTGCATGGAGTTCCCCCAAGGCTCTGGCACCCTCCGTGCAGTGTCTGCCACCAGGCCTGCCTTGGGTCTCACTGGGGACATGGGCTTCCAGAGAAAGCTCCTTTTGTTAGCAAAGTGTTCCAGGCATCTGCCTACCTGGTGTCTGAGGAATCTCACACTGTCCCTCACTCTGCTAGAAACTAGATTATTTTCTTCCTATTTTCATCATGTCTGCTAATAGGAAAAGCAGATGCTTTCCTCCTTAGTGAGCCATGCTTGAGCCTCATTTCTTCAGTTCTCAGCCTTCCCTAGGTGAAAATTTTTTTGTTTCTTTGCAGTTTTTTTTTCTGTTCACAGGATTTTCAGCCAAGTGAGTTCTTGTTGGTGTTGCATCTCTTCCCAAATCAGTGAACTTTACTCATTTGATATATGGTGGGCTTGTAAAGCAGCCTGGGGACAGGTTAAGGAGAGGCAGAATACACTGTCTTGGCAAACTTGTAAAGATTTGCACAGACCTAAGATTTTAATGAATAATTACTGTATTTTTTTTAAGGGTACAGAATTGTATTTCACTACTAGTTAAATTCTGGTTGTGAGGATTTAAATTCACTCTTTTTTTTGGACTCTTGCCTGTGGAAGGAATGCTTTCTGGCATCTGAGTTAGAGGCTTTACTGGTGCTCGGCTGTTTAATTACTGAAAACAACGGGACAACTGTAAAATTTTAATAAATATGGGCTTGCCAGGTATTTCATATTTTTGGTAAAAGCATGTAGGATCTTGTCTACACCAGGGAGTTATTGCAGGATGGGGCAGGATGTGAATGTGAAGCACTATTCCCTTTGCATAGACAAGCCTTTAATTTTTCAAGAGCAAACTCTGGGATGTTCCATGTATTCCATGTTCTTGTTCCTGGTTTGATCTCTGCAGTGGACTTGTGGCTGACAAGGAGTTACACGGAGAGCACCTGTGTAGTCTGTGTGACTAATCTCGCTGGTTCTGGAGCCTGTGTGTGTGTAGACAGACCACACGTGCCAGGCTGGGGCTGAGGGAGGGCTGTGCGTGAGCCCCCTGGGGCAGGAGCGTGCAAATGGCTCGTTTGGATGCTCTAGCAGGGCCTCTCTGTGCCACTGTATTGTACATTACAATGAGAAGTGCTTCAAGCGAAAAGGAATTGAAAGAGCATGGTTGTTAATGTTTCCTTGCAGTTTACACTGCAGAAGAATGCTTGAGTCTTGTCTGTAAAACAACACAATCAGGTAATTAAAAACTGAAGGTTTATGTTTCACAGAAGACAGAAAAAGGCAGCATCCCAGGATTTGAGGTGGGAAGAAGGGAGGGTACTATTTCTGTTTTGCTACATTCCTATGGGTGAGATTTCAGGAAATAGCTGAGCCAGTATAATAGTTGTGATTCAGAGGAGCAGTTTCCTTCCCTCTGTACTTGCTGTGAGATCCTGCTCTTTCCCTGTGTCATCTCTGCTGCTCTGGCTCCACAGTGCAGGTCAGTGAGCTCAGAGAAGCTGACTTGTGGCTGGCATGAGGCAGCAGGGGCTGCAGGAGCAGGCTGACCCCACTGCCTGTCGTGTAAAGGCTCCACCAGTATGACCTTGAGCAAACTGGGCTTTGCTCCTCCTGAGTGAAATGGAAATAAGGTTGTTACCTGCCCTGCAGGCTGCTGGGAGCTGGCATATGTTGTGAGATGCTCTGAGGTTGAAGAGGTAGTATATATAGATACCCAGCATACCTCCTGGATTAGGTAACTTAAATGTCTGATCTCTAGGCATCTTCAAAAACGTTAATGTTTAATTACAAAGTTGGCTAGAAGATTATACTGCTTTATCCCCTTCATTTTTGTGTGTGTGTAACTGTGCTAATGTGTTCTGGACAGTCTAGCATGTTTGAGCCTTGTGTTCCTTGTGTTCCTGCTCATTCCCACATTTTAGGTACGGGTCACTTGGAAGTTGTATCTTGCTCTTTTTTTTAGGGGGTGGGTGGCAAGGGGCACTTTCACCGTATATTAAGTCTTATCTCATCCCAAACCAGCAGGAGATATGTTTGTTAACATATCTGACAGATCCATTCTCTGAAGGAAATAACTCTGTACTGTATCTTTGATACACATTTCCAGCATTTTCTTGTGTGACTTGCCCTGCTTGAGGTCCTTTCCAACCTCAGCCATTCCCTGACTCTGTCCTAACCAAAGGATTCCTAATGACTGTTTCCTTTCTGTCACTGTGGGGTACCTCAAGCTGTTGTTGCACACATACCACTCTGCCTCTAGTAACTAAGGCTAAAGGTAGTTATCCTAATGAAGAAGACATCAACATCGATTTGACACCAGAGGAGAATATTTTTCAAGTCACGTTAAAACCTGCCAAAGTGCTCACTTAGTAATAGATGTGCTCCTCTCTGTTTTTGGGCCTGTGAAGCAGGACGTAGGTGATGCGGCCTTCATGTACGTATTTTGCATGGAGCTCTGCATGTGATTTCTGGCAAAAGTGAGTGGCTGTGATTCCCAGCTGTTTCAAATCAGGTATTTCCTGATTAGGGATTATAGAAAACATAAAACATACTGCCCCAGAATTCCTAAGGATAGGTGACATGAAGGGGGGGAAAATAGACCAGAATACACACCTGTATTTGGCATCAGTGTCTAAAACAGATACCCGTGGTGTTAGGAGAAAACTATGAGTAACACACAAGGAGAGGGACTGTTTTTGCATTTTTGAAAGGGAGGAATATTCCATGAAAGAACAGAGAATAAAGTTCTGAGAGTATCTTGTAAGAAGGATGAAGAATATAGATCTGGAGCTAGCTATGATAAGGAACTAAACCAGAAAAAAGCTTTGAGTTTTATCACACCATCTTACTACCATTCAAGGTTTTTGTTTGTATTTGTGTGATACTTCTTTAAAAAAGGAAATCTTAGGCAAACTCGATTCATTGGAAACCTGGAAAGTAGCTGTGATAACCAAAAAGTCACCTCTTTGTTCTGGACAATACACTGACAGGGTTTTTCCTGGTCCCCTTTCTTCTTGTTGTGTAGAGGAATTCTCTAAGGAAAATAATCGATGAATTTTTTTTCTGTGGATGAAAGAAATGATGGAAGAAGCCTTCACTTCTAGCCACTAGGCATATATTTTTGTATTATGTCCTACAGTATTATCCTTGAGTTCTGTGCGCCTACTAATCAAATACTGCCAGGTTTCACTAGTGCCTTAGCTTGGTATCGAATTATTTCATTTAGCCTTTAGAGGGAGTTTGTTTTCCTTTTCTGAGAGGATTGTCAGCTAATCTGCTCTTTGGAATTCAGTGATTTTTTTTCCTGTATGCAGGGGTCCCACTGTCAGATGAGATACAGTAGATACAGCAGGTGGCATTTTCAGTATACAAACCCCATTCCCTCTGACTGGAGATAGCCACACTGCCAGTTTACGTGTAGTCTGGTGGTAAAATCTCATTTTGAGGTACGGCAGAGTTTCTTCAAATCTGGAGCTGCCTCTTGAGGTTTTGCCCCCTTTGTTCCTGTTTGGGTTTGCTGGTTGGTTATGTGTGGCGTTGTAGACAAAACAGACAAATGTGGAAATGAAGGTGTTTGTTGGGCCACATGCTACCCCAGTACGTCCAGAAGAGGTCTGTGGTGTGAGGCCATTTAGGCGTCGCATTGTTTCACATATTTCACTGGTTTAGAGCTGCCTCAGCTTACCTCTGCACTCCACCAAAATGCTCCATGTGCTGCTCGTTTTGGTCAGGTCTAATTTTGACAGAGATAGTTTGTGAGTTTTGGGGGGGTTTTGTTCGTTTTTGGTTTGTTGGTTGGTTGGTTGGTTTTTTAATATGGAGGCTGATAAGAGCTTGTTTGGTGTTCTTTGGACTGAAAAGGAAGGAAAGTGTCTGCTTTGCACGATCGGAATTAGACACATTTGAAAACAGGACTCCAGACAGGCAGATAGCTAGATTTTTACATCGGGTTTTTTTAGATACAAGGTTTGTCAACTGCAGTACTTAGCAAGTTGAAAGTGACACTTAATAACTTTATCCCCCTTGCTGTTGGTTTAGCCTGTTTCCCTCTGAGAAAGTATTTCATGATAGTAAATCTTTTTATATGGGATAACTTCCTTCCCCTGAAGTTTTAAGGTGGTTGAAATAAATAGTAATTTATTTGTTTCTCTATGTGACCTGGAGCTTGACAGCCCCACTAAACAAACAGATGGTGGTTCCCCTGTTCGAGCTGCAGTAGTTCACTTGCTAAGCTTCTGGATTTTAGTGGTATTTTAGTCTGGGAGGGTTAAGTCATTAGTATTCAACCTCACTGGGTGGACCTTATAATCTTCTCAGTAGTGACATAGGAGGGAAGTGTAGCCTTTGGCTACTCACGCACAGTGAGCCTGGAGAGCTTCTCTGCCAGCCATGAGACAGGAGGTGTGGTGGATCCCAGTGCCAGGTGGTGTTTCTGCACCTGCTGGTGGGGTTGCTGTGCAGGTGTGCACTGTCGCTGGGCTCCGTGTTCCCATGGCCAGGCACAGCTCCTGGTGCTGCAGCACAGAGAAGGGAGGATCCCTGGTCACAAGGTGTAAATCCTGCCGAAAATTATTACAGATTGGATGTGTGGCCAGTCAATTTGGTGCTGTTATGTGAAGTTTGTAGCCTGTCCTGTAGTTACAGATTTCTTGCAAAGTAGGTCTTGTTTCAGTTTATTGCTTAACACCAAAGGTACGTGTTACATCTGGATAGATTTCTTCTGCTTCTTCCCCCACTTGTCTTTCTAGACCATGGTTGTTCCTTAATAGTAACTGTAGTTTGAGAAGAGCAGAAAAAGCTGGCTTGAGTCCAAATGGCAAAGACTGCCCCATTGAGGCTGGCTGTGAGAGCCTCACTTTAGAAACACAGGACCCCATAACTCTTGTACTGGAAGCTGCAGGATGCCTGAAGAGTCCAGAGATCCAGTCTGCTGCAGTGTCAGGCTCATTCACCAGATGCCCAGGTGCTGGCTGTCCCCAGTTTTACTTTGTTCCATCTGTCCTGTCTCCAGCAGGTGAGATTTGCCCAGTGTGGAGGGAGCAGGTTAAACTGATGCAGAGCTGAAGGACCAGACTTTGCCCATGGAGCTGTTGAAATGCAGCCTGTGCAAGGAAAGATGGCTCGTTCTGCATCGCTTTTATTGGTGACTGGTTGGAGTCAGTGGTGGCGTTTTACAAGCAGCTTGTGGATGTTCTTCTGAGATGAGGACTGTATCTAGGACAGCTGAGAAACCAGACACATTTTATTTCTGTATCCCTCATCTTTTGTGCTCTCTGGAGAGGACAGGGCTGTGATAGCCTAAGCATATAAATATTTGGTAAAATAAGACTTAATTACTATGAACTGGGTCAAAATTCTGGTTAACATGATCTGTTCCTCAGATTAATTTTCTGGTTGCTTGTAAAGCTGAAATTACAGTTTCTGACCTAGTTTTTGGCTCTTGATTTTCTGCAGACTTGGTGTGTGCAGGGTGTTACTTCTGCCAGCTGGAACAGGACAAGTTTTTTTGCCTGGTGTTTGGACCTTTTCATAATTTAAGTAGGGAATTTGTCAGTTTTTCTGTGTTTACTGTGGGAGGGGAGGATGAAGAGAGATGGAAAGTGGCCATTACAACAAAGGCAAGAAAATGCACGTCTCTGGGGATAGTTCCTTTTCCTTTGCTCACCTCTGCCACAGCACAAGCGATACCTGTGATGTCCCTGGCTTCCGAGGGTTGCTGGTGGGGACACTGCACATGGCATTTCCTCAGGGCTTCTTTTTAAATCTTGTGACCTTAATTCATTCTGCAGTGCCCCTCTAAATTCCACTTAGAGGAGGGCCAGCTTTTTTTTCGAAACCTTCTTGGGGTGAGGGTTGTTTATGGACACAGGTAGTGAGCAGCCGTCCCCACCCTTGTTTATCCAGCTCTCACCAGACCCACGCTCCACCCTCGTGCCCCTGGAGCAAAAATCTGGGTTGCGGCTTAATCTGTGTACACTGATACTTGTCTGGCGAGGCTGGAGGACAGGAAAGGTAATTCACTGAGTTTAGAAGTAAAAGGAAGTGGAATGATTGAGGATAATTTACTTCTGTGATACCTAGAGATAAAATTGAGGGGAGCAAAGTGCCCTGATGAGAGCAGAGTTAGGCTAAATGAGGTGAGACCAGCAGAGCGCAGTTCATCCTTGGAGGAACCTGACAGTGACTTGTCAGTGACAAGAGCTGGAGGAGGGAGGTTCAGAAGGAAGCCTAAACAGCAAGGATAAATTCAGCAGGAATGAGAAGTGCATTTAGTTTTGGTTTTTCTTGGGATTACCTTGGTTTTATTTTGTTTTGTTTTGTGAGTCATTTCTGCAGAAAGGGGAAATTCTGTAGAAAGTGGTAGAAGACTATGGTCTTGGCATTTTCTCTGGGGGTTCTTAGCAGAATGGGAACAGAAAGGAAAGAACACCTCATCTGTGGTCAGATATTTGTCATATGAGAAACACCTGTGAACAGTTAAGATTTTTTCAGGCTCTTTTGAGAACTGCTGCTGTTCTTCCCCAGCAGGTGATTCCACTTGTGATCCTCCATCTGCATTCAAATGATTTGATGACCAAATCCTTGGGTTGGTTCAAACAGGTGCTTACGGCCTTTGAAGTGAGTATTTCTGACGTGTTAGTGCTCTCCATCTGCTTCAGGGTAGGAAGAAATAGCTGGAAAACAGTGATCTCTTAGACAGCAATAGAGTCATTTCTGCAGTGGCTGGCACCTGCCCAGGGTTTTTGGACAGCAGTGAAGTGAAGTGACCATCTTTTCTCCTGTGTTGGCAATCCTCTGGACCTGGCCAAAACAACCTGCAATCAGGTAAAAGAGTAGCATAGCAGAAAACTGGGTGACTGCAGGGCAGAATAAGTACATCTCTAGCACCTGGGAAATCAAATCTAGATTTGGGCTGGTGGGAAAAAAGCTACTGCAAAAGCACATTCTAATAGCTAACATGATAATGAGGTGTTTTCTCACACTTCCTCATCTTTCCCCTCTTTCATTGTATTTTAATAGTGCTTCAAGGCATAATTCCACTTTGGAAGTGAACAGCAGAGTGGGAACGTTGCTATTCTTCTGCAGTCTCCTGTAAAACTGCAGTATAGCTTTCCTGGGGTCAGGTGAGACGGGGAAAATGTGGAGGATCTCATGGGTGATTTAATAGTAATTAGGTTACTGAGGGAAGAGCAAATGACACAAACACGTTAGAGCTTCTCAGTTTGTTATCTATGGATTTTCCTTGAAAAGAAACACCTACAAAGGGTAAAGATAATAATTGTTCAGGGTGTTGTATAAAATATTTCAGTAATAGCTACTTGACTTCTGTGGGTCTGACTACGTAAAGCCCACTGGAAATAGATGTGCCACTCTCTGCTTTGTTGCAGGAAGTCGGAGGCAGACCTCTTCAGTGTATGGTTTATCATTTTCATTCATGCATTTGAATCATAATTAAACAAATCTATCGCAGCAGAACTTGTACCTTAAAAAAAAAAGTGAACCCACAGTTCTCTTCAAATGTGCGTTCATTCTTGAATTAGGAGTCTCTTAGATCTGGGAATATGCCCTCTGTTTATTACAAAATGCCAGACACTGATGATCCAAAATGTAGTCATTTGAAAGGATTTTTACTTACTGTCTTGATTGCTGTTACATCAGTAACACTGTGTTCCTTCCTGTATTTTTTTTTTGCTGTGTTTTACTCTTGTTTCAAATCTACAGTTTAGCTAAAGGAATTTGAATTTTCCAGAAAAGGGAAATGTTGAGGCTTTTCTGTGTGTTAACAATGACACTGAATATGTTTGAAGTCAGTGAATTTTTGATTCAAAAATAAAAAAATACACTTTTAAAAATACAGATTATTTGAAATATATGTTTGATAAATCCCACACTGAAAGGTGGTTAATCTGCAAGTACTTCTGTGCAAACCATAGACTAAGATGTTTTACCCTTTATTTCTTTGCAAATAAATGTTAACTGTTTTCAGGATTTAAATTAGAGACCCTGAACACTACAATTGTTGGGAGCAGGTGGAACATGTGGAGTTTGTGGGCATTAGCTCAGGTGGTTCCCTGCTGTGTAGGATTAATTGATTTGGCCTCTGCAGAAGTGCTGGACTCCTGTGGGTAGATCTCTGAAAGTAACCCACTCTGGTAGGAAAGGCCGGTGGAATAAAAGCTGTGAATGCAAACAGCAGCTGTGAATCATCTCATTCCTGATGTTGGTGTCTTCAGTAGTAGCTTCACATGGAAAATATTCTCATGCAAAGCAGTTGCTGAGTTTTAAGGACAGACTTGAAGGCTGAGTGAAAATGTGGAGAGACTTTTTCCAGTCTCTTTGATTTTCAGAGGTGTTTCCCAGGTAATCAAGTACTGAATTTGTAAAGGTCAAGAAATTAAGTGGCGTTTGTGTTTTGTGAAGCTGACCATGTTCTGGAGTCCCTCATAGAAAAGCTGACCATACAAACTCTGGCATCAAGGGACTTTCTGCCCCTTCCCTTTGTGCTCTGAGAAGGAAGCAGTGGTATGGAATGTCTTGTGGATCTGAAGACAAACAGTTGAGCTGGTAGGACGGCAGCACCCATTTGGAAATGTATTTAAAATGTGTTTGGTGTGAGCTGGGAGTTCCATCTTTGTCAGCAGCTGACATGGTCTTCAGTTCCACCACAGGCAAGAGAATTCTCTTGGGACATTGCAAATACCACCCTGGGCTAGCAAATCCAAATCTGGGATCCACTTTAAAATGGAAATGATAGTTTTTAAAAGATTTTCAGATCTTTAGAGAAACAAATAAAACCAAACAAAACTCCCCAACAAAACAACAAACAAGTGGTTTCATGGCAGAGTTTAAAAACTAGAAGCAAGAAAATCTGAACTGGAATTGTTTGCCAAGATAAAACAACTGCAATAGCTGAAAGGGTTCCTGAAATCTGAGTCAGCAAGTGATTTTGCTTCAGCTTAGTTGTGAGGGGAGAGAGAAGTACAGTGTGCTTAGAAAGACAAGGTGCCAGCATTACTGGGAATACCCTATTAATACAGGTGTCCTTAAAGCAAAACAAGGTCCAGTATCCCATGCCTAGTTCAAGGAATGAGGAGCATGTTATTTCCTCATAGTGTACACTATTACTGTTCCATTTGATCAGTCTTCCTAAAGCTTGAAAGATGGATATGAAGAAATACTTCACCTGAAGCTGAAAAGCTTTGGGAAGTGTGTCAGTGAGAGTCACAATAAGTACAAATAAGTGTGGTGTATGTTTTGGTTTTGTTGGTTTAGGGTTCTTTACTTTTTTCAATACACTGTTTGTACCCAGTATTTCTAAGGTGTGGTATTTAGTTCATTCCCTGAACGTTCACCTGTGCACTGCAGAATGGGAATGATGTTACCCTGGATCCAAGGTTGTGGCTGTAGCATAGAGTCAGTTGATTTTTGTACCTCTCAGCTTGCCAATGAATAGCACATTTCACTGCTCTTGCTTTGCTGTTCCAGCCCTGTCCGTGTGTACTCACAAAGCTAAAGGCTTTGGAAGTGCTTACCTTTCATTTTTGCATATCATCTTGTAGGGGAGAAGGAAAGAACTGGACTTTGCTTCCAGGTAATAATCACCTCTTGTATCTGCACTGAATGTGGTCTGAGTAAGCGACTGTCTTGCATGGCAGTTCTGTTCTGTGTTGGAGAAGATCCATGAAGAACTGTTTGCACAGTAGGGAAGTTGACCTCAATTCCAAAAACAGAAAATCTAGGATGGAATTGTCCTTGATTCCTTTTATTTGATCCCTCATTACTGCTTGTCTCTGTCCTAAGAATAGGAATGACTTATACTGTAAAGTTGCAGTTTTATATCAAGCCTCTCTGTTCTGGTTAACAAAAAATTTATACTTGTCATGTTTGTAAAATAAGTTAAATATAATACATGGGGTTTCAAGTGTTTTGGTTTTGGGGGATTTTTATTGCCACTCTGTTTTAGCTATGCATGTGAAACACCTTTCTCAGATTACGAAGCTCCTTAATGGTTCCAGATCTTACCCTTGCATAATGCAGGCTTTTGAACATGGCAGATGTTTTTTGTATGGAAAAGAAAAAAAAATCTATTTAAAAAGCAGTGTGTAACAAATGCATTGAGACTTCTCTTGTGTTTGATGTCTTATCTTAGGAGATTATCAGGGAGAGGGTATTTATATATTTAGAAAAAGTGATTTGGTTTTCTTTCCTTTTGGAAGCTGATAATTAGAATTTTTAGGTCTTGTAGTAGTGGGAGGCATTAGCCATTGAAAGTAGGATGGCGTGAGTAGGAACGTGCTTTCTCTGGAAGTACAGCTGGCTTCTGCAGTGGTTTTATTGTGCCACGTGCTGGGGTGTTCCCCTCGGAGCAGGAGGTGTCCTGGGTGCCTGGCCTCTGCTAAGTGTCAGTGCAGGGTGGGCTGTGCTGGGCAGAGGGGACGTGCCTGGTGCGGCCAGAGACAGTCCCAGTTGTGTTCCCTGCTGTTCCGTGCTCAGTGTGTCCAGTCCATTTCCAGACTCCTCCGGTTTGAGCATGAGTGGGGCTTATCCCTTGGAAGCCCAGTGTGCATGTATGGACCTGTGGGGGGACAGACTCCAAGGAAATCACGTACCCTGGGTGGGGCCCCGTGAAATGGGTGCAGAACGGGTGGTCTGTGGCACAAAGTCCAGGGGAAGGGCAGGAACTGAGGCCAATCCTGCTCTGCCTCTTCCTGGATCACAGAGCAATTGAGGCTGAAGGGCCCGTGGGAAGTCACCTTGTCCAGCCGTGCTCAGGCAGGGTGTTCTGGAGCCACTTGCCCAGGACTGTGCGGATGGGATGGCTCCTGAGGACTCCCACGGAGGGAGACTGTGCGTGGTCTCCCTCACAGTGAGGAAGCACTCCCGGCGTTCAGAGGGAGCCTCCCGGCCTTCGGTTGGTGCCCCTTTCCTCTTTGTCCACTGCATTCCAATCTGCCCCTGTTATTTTTTCCACTAGCTTTTTTAAGCTCGCATTTCTTCTCTCTTTGGGCTGCCGTGCAGGGTTTCTTTTAGCACTGCACCTGTTCAGGGTCCTGTAAATGGTGTGCTTTATTGCTACCATATTTTTCTTAAGATTTTCTTGCGAAATTGTCGTTATCTTCACTTGCAGCAGCCTCCCTGCTAGGATCCACCCCGTGAAACCAAATTCTTTCATAATTACCCTCTTATGTTTTTTGTTCTGGTTGCATTACACCACTAAGCTTCACCTTCTGGAGGAAAAAAAAAGGTAAAAAATGCATCCAGTGGCCTCTGTAAGACAGAGCTAGATGAGACCTGCTCTGTCAACTTCAGCAGGAGTTTAGGTAGGCTATTCCTTCCTTGTTCATGTGATAATACCCACTGAATTCTAGTAAAGTCACTATTGTTCTAAATGACTTAAGAGATTTTAAAGCATCTGGAAGTCAAATTTGTTGTGTTGTATACCAGCAATATACAATACCAAGTGATTTTAGGGCAAACACTAATGTTTCAGAGCTAGGCACAAGTTAGGGAATACCAAATTAAGAGTGTCTCTGCAGCTGTAGTTGGACTTCCATTCTCATGCATTACATTTCAGCCTTGATTGTGTGATGGAACGCTCTTTTCTTCACTGAATGTGTCTAGTTGTCAGGGCTGTTTCTTGCTCTCAGAAAATGCTTTGCTGTTGTGAATTGTCTCTGTATCCAGCTCATGCAGACAAGCAAGGAAAGGAGAGTGTTTCTGCATGTTGCATTTAGTTGTTCCTTCTCGTGATCTTGTGGTGGAAATTTTTTAAAAAATTGAACAGTGTTCAGGGGAGTGTCATTGACCATGTTCTTTCAGTCCAGCCTCTTGGATGTTGCTGGACGTGCTGAAAACTGGAATGAAGCCTTTGCCTCTAGAACATGACTGGTGCCCAGTCACTGACAGTGTAAACATATGTAGTATATGTTTTAAAAAAAGAACTTTACCCTTCCGGGTTGGTATTCTGCACTCTACTATAGTATAGTGATGCTGATTTTGATTAAATTTATTGATGGTTTGTATCCAATAAGTAATCATCATTTCCTTTCTTTTAGTTTACTCCATTTTTCAGTTAGATGATCCCGTTTTGAGGGTGTGTTTGTGGGCTTTTTGTTGCCAAAACTGGGGCAGGCGAATGATCTTACATTCTTCGGGAAACACGTGTAAGTGTTGCTGAACGTGTTTGCTCTGGCTGCAGGGATGGCGGTGGGCAGGGATGGCAGGATTGGCAGGGATGGCAGGATTGGCAGGGATGGCAGGATTGGCAGGGATGGCAGGGATGGCGGGATTGGCAGGGATGGCAGGATTGGCAGGGATGGCGGTGGGCAGGGATGGCAGGATTGGCAGGGATGGCAGGGATGGCAGGATTGGCAGGGATGGCAGGATTGGCAGGGATGGCGGGATTGGCAGGGATGGCAGGATTGGCAGGGATGGCGGTGGGCCGGGATGGCA
>JAWWMP010000171.1:218906-248274 GCA_035047865.1 Dendrocincla tyrannina | reverse complement strand
GGATGGCAGGATTGGCAGGGATGGCAGGGATGGCAGGATTGGCAGGGATGGCAGGATTGGCAGGGATGGCAGGATTGGCAGGGATGGCAGGATTGGCAGGGATGGCAGGGTAGCAGTGTCTCTCCCATGTGTGCCCGTGGGGCAGAGCTTGGGAGCCGCAGCACATACTGCCCTGTGCCCCAGGGCGTGTGGGACCAGGCAGTGCCACTGTCAGCACAACCCACTGAGGCTGTTCATGGCTGGGTGGGATCCAACCTGTGGTGTGCATGGAGCTGTTACGGAGCCACATGTGGAATACGATCCAGGGACAGGAAACCTTCCAGTCTTTGTGTTAGTGTATGTGCTTCATGTTATTCATAGGAGCTAAAGGATTCTGTTGTACTGATTTTCTCTTTTTCTGCTTTATTTCCTGAAATGAAGTGAACTTTGTGAAGCATCCATGTTTTCTGGATGGAAGGCTTTTGGTTTTCCTGTTAGCTTCATGTGGAGTTTATGGTATTCTGTCAAATTACTTTTTTTTCCCCTTCTTATTGCATATTTGGTACTGTGTGCTTTCTAAAATCAGATATCTTTGCAATTTTTCAGTAGAGAAAAGAGATGAAATTACAATTCATAGATGCTCTTAGAAAGCTTTTTGAGAAAGAGCTCTTCCTAATTCCTCTCATTTTGTTTTCCTTGCTCTGTAACTGAAGATAGTTATCTGAAACAACTGAATTATCTTGCAGGTTTAACAGCCCCAATGTATTTTTCTTATGCCTAACGTTGCTGTGCAGTGTGCAGGGGTGCTCAGTTCAGTCCACTGCTAAGGGTGAGGTGTGGAAGGCACAAGCTGTGTGCTCACAGGAGGGCATGGGGCGTTGCAGGAACGGAGGAGTTTGTTCTGCTGTCCCTTTGCCGCTCGCTGTGCGTGGGACAAGACAGGGGTGCTGCCTCCTGTCCCCCTGTTCTGCACTCCTGCACTTGGCATTCCCAGCAGACACCAGGCTGCTCCCGCCGCTCCCAGTTAGCACTGAACGCCAGCAAGGAGGCAGACCTCGATTCTGGTTTATTTGTCTGGAGTGTCTTACAGCAACTGACTCGCATTTAGCCATGTAACCGTAATTAGGAGGGGAATGTGGAGAATGCCGCGTTATTTTCCTGTACCAGAAGACAGTGAACTCTTAATTGCTTAGTTCGATTAAAACATTCCTCGTGCTTCAGGACTTTGCTTAACCAAGTGAAGCTGTAAGAAATAAATGTAACTACCCAAAAGTTTCTCCTGATGACCTGTTCTATTTGTATTGATCCTGTCTTTATTTTGTTTGGATTTGAGGGAATGGATGTTACTGATGTTGATTTATTTTTGTTTCTCTCTGTTATCCTCTAGGAGCGACATTTAAAATGTTAAAGGCAGTTTTAAAAAAGAGCCGTGAGAGTGGAAAAGGGACCAAGAAAGACCCAGGTATGAATATCAATGTGATGTGTACTGTGTGGCCACCTCCAACACTGTCCAGGGTCAGGGCTGCAGAGCCCTTAACTGCAGAAATGCATTTGAACCTACTTATTCATTACATTATAAAAAAGCCCCTGATTATTGATTATGGGTGATAGAATTTTCATTATGCATGTGTTTGGGAAAAAAAAAATTGAAAAAAATATTTGTCAGAAGTTACTAAGCTGGTTACCAAGACACTATTATGTTCTACTTTTGCTTTAACTACAGGTATTTTTGAAGGTAAGATTAATCTTCAACAAATCTTACTTAGAATAAAGCTTATTTTACTGTTAACAATGGATTTAGAAGGCCACCACTTAGCTGTGTCACCTTACAGGAAGAAGGGTAACAAGAGCTCTCATGGCAGTTCCCAAGGGCAGAGAATGCCCACCAGTTTCCTTTAGAGGAGGAGCAGATGCTGTGGATGTGCAAGTGTTGGGGCTGGGGTGAGCCCTGCCTGTTCTGTGCCATGCCAGGCATGCTGAATTCAGTCTGTGCTGAAGGGGCTAAAAACCTTGTGGACCTGGGTGAAAGTGACCTGTTCTTCACAGTTACATGTTTAACTTCAGACTGTTCATTTAGGCTAATAAATCTGATTTTTTGTTGAGTTAGAACCTAAATTACCCATAGGAGTGAATTTACACTCTTTGGCAAAATGGATTGCCTAGAATAAATAAAGGCAAAACCAAATGCTTCTCTAAAGTATAAAACCCAGAGTGTAATACAGCTGCCACATATTTCTTTCTTGGAATTTTGTAAACAGTGCAGTCCTACTTTCTTGGACAAGCAAGTTACATACGTGTCTTGCACTGCAGCTTTTAAAACTACAGAGTTACACTGAGTCCTGCAAGTGGAGGGTATCTGCAGTGTTCATCTAGCAGGTAATGTGTTCTTAGGAAATTTTTATGGTCTTGTGAAGTTTGCACTGTGCCACAGTTCCTTTCTCAGTGACGGGGTCATGGGAGCTGCACTGACCAGCAGAAACATGGACAGGAGATCAGAGATGCACAGGAGTGATCACAGAGCAAGACGAAAGGCATTCTGTTAACTTTGTGTGTGCTGCTGACTTGGAGTCACCAGCTGGAGTTGTTTAAACAGAGTGGGCTAAAGATTCCTGTGGTGAGGCTTTCACTGGTACATTTTTCCTTAAAATACTAGATGGAAATTGGTTTAAGCTCAAAAGGAAAATCAGGCTGTTTGGAACAGAGCTCCTCTGACCAGGCTTTGATTAAAATCTGAAGCTTGAAAAGTCTTTTTCCTGTAAGTCAGAAAACACATTTTTTTATGTTAGGATCTCATGACATCTGTCTGGATTAATGTGTGCAAAAGAAAGGATTTTCTCCCTTTGTTTTTACAAATACAGTGCTGCTGTATTTCTGAACAGTAAGGGGAGAGTTAGAGTGTGGAAGGTTTTTGGTTTCATTTTTGATTGGTGTTTTTGGGGTGTGGGTTTTTTTGGTTTGGTTTTTGTTTTGTTATTTTTGTTTGGTTTGTGGGTTTTGTTTATGTTTTTTGTTTGTTTTTTTTTGTTGTTGTTGGTTTTTTCCCAGCAAAGCTCTGGAGTTTCAGGTATTAATTGGAAGTTATGGAACCCAAGTATTGGGGGAAACTGGTGAGCAATGCCTGGATGGTGACAGCTAGAGTAAGGAGGAGTGCAAGCAGCACTTTTTTAACAGGAAGGAAGTAATTTATACAGAGGATTACAGAGATTTTTGGTTATTTTGTATTTGAAGATGGTGTGAAAAGTTTGACAAGAAACGCATGCATTCCATTCTGTGTTGCCTCCAGGACTGCCTGTAAAGCTGTGTCCAGTTTAATGGCTTTCTCTTTTGTTCCAAAGGGCCTTCCAACTCTTTTGGGTGTAAGACATTTCTCTGTTTTAGAAAAGGTGTGAAAAAGCAAGGCAAGGAACATTGGTCTTTGTAGAGCTTAGTTTCTGCTTGCTCTGGTCTTAAAACATGAGAAATGGAAAGGATTTTTAATTGTAGAGTTGTTCTGCTTCATTGGGTGTGTACTAGCAAGAACAGCTCTTAAAATGTCCTGTTCCCTGGACAGGGTAGAAAATGCTCACCAGCAATGGGAGCTGACTTCAGAGACAGGAGAGGTGGTGTGGAAATAGCCATCCTTCAAGCCACCCCTGGAGAGACTAATGCAGTAGTAAATTTAGATGCTTCTCTCTGCTTTGTGGGCACGTGGACTTGATTTTTTGCTGATGAAGTTTTGAAAAAGTTCTCAGTTTTCTCAGAGCTTCTGAATGTGGGAGGAAGGAGACAGAGTGGCAGCTCCATAGGGCTGCCCTGATCCCAAGTGGGAAGACTTGCTGGGGTCTTCTTTTCAATGTAGTCCTGGTTTAGGAGTGATGCTGAGAAGGTGGAAGGCAGTGAAACCTGCAGGAGACGTTCTGGGCATCCCAGCCAGGGCAGGAGGGGCACCGGGGCCCTGAGCTGCAGCTCGACCACCTTCCAGTGGCTGTTTCGGTGGCTCACAGTGGAAGACATTTAGGCTAAACTGCAGTAGCTTTTTCTTAAACTGCAGTAACCCCAGTTGTCCCATAGATTGCATGAAAGGAATGCCTGGAAGTCTGTTTAATTCAGATTCGAGTGGGATGATTCCTGTTTGACTGAATAGAACTTCCTGTTTGTGTGTTAACTCTGTTTATTGGTTTTACAGCTGGTAGCCTTGTGGAACCACTTTAGAATAGGAATGCCAGGGTTTTTTCCTGGATTGAAGGAATAGATGTCATATTAAAAAGTCTGTAAAAGGGTTAAAGAACAAAAAGAAATTAGGATTGTGTTTTTTTTTAAAATAGCTTGTGTGGATGTGAATGCTGGAACTTCTCATTTGCCCTATCGTAAGGGCTGAAGAGCTGACACAGTGCATAACATTTTTGAAATCTACCTGCTGAGCATTGGCATTGCAGTTTTTAATAACTTCTTAAACCCAGACTTATCTTGAAAAAGAGGGTTGCAAGAATTGGTATTGATGCTTTGGGAGAGAGACTGAAGTGCTGTGCTGAAGACTGGTGGAGTGTCTTTGTAGAAACAACTTCTGCCCTGACCAAGTGGAAGGCTGTCCCTTGGGAATGTCACTTGTGGCAAAAGGATACCTTGGGCTGCACCAAAACCAGGAGCTGGAGATACGTAGTTGGGCTCAGACCCTGCAGGTGCTTCAGTAAAAATTCTACAATTGTTTGTTAAAGTAGGTCATTTAGGTGTGGCTGGGAGGCATTGCTAGGGAGGTTGGTGGCTGTTGTAGGATTAGGTAAAATCTAAATGAAGCAAATCACACGTGTTCAAGCGTGCACATATGTAGTTGTCAATATGTGCAAACACACGTGGACACAAGTGAAGGGAGCTGTGTTGGCAGCAAGTTGCTCGTGGGTAGAGCAGCGTTTGCAAGCAACTGACGGAATGTATTTCTAAGGGTGGATTTGGGGACAAGGTGGTTGGTATCCCACTTAGATAAACGAATGTGCCAAAGGAATAGAATTGCAAACAAAACAATATTTTGACCAAACTTTTTCTGCATCCAGATTTTTTCTGGTTTCATGCAGCATGAAGCAACCTGTCTTTACACCCCTTCAGACATAGTTACTTCCATACAGCAGAAATGTCTGTCTGTCTCTAAGTTGATTTTTCTTTTGTCTTGTCCTTCCTTCCATTATTGATGTACGTGCTTGGTAAAGGACAGAACCTGAGGGGGAAAACCCCACAGTCTGCACCTGTCACATTAAAGTAACAGAGAACTATTTTAGGAATGTTTGAAACCAAGGAGGAAGAGAGTAAACAGGAAGGTTAATTTTTGTGTCCCAGAAGGTAATTATTGGGTTTATAGTGTCTCATGTACTGGAAATGTACAGCATTTGTTCCCACAGTTCCCCCTTGTTGCTCAAGGTTTTCATTCAGACTCAGAAAGAAGGTAAAAATGTGGTATTTTCTGCTCTTTGTCGGGTTATTGTCATCAAATAAATGTTATCTCTTTGCAGAGTTTCCAAGTGATTGCCTGGGAGGGGTCTCTGGTGTAACTCACTAAGCCCTGTGACCTCTGCTAAGGGCACACGTTCTCCTTCCTTGCTCTTGCCCTTTTGCCCTGGCTGTGCTAATGGACTTTAATTTCTAGACTCAGCTCTGTCTTTATTTATGCCCTGCTTTTCTTCCTGCCGACCATGGAATTGTGTCTTTCTGCTCCCTCTTCTGCGTTGTTTTTGTAGTTGATTGAGGTTTGCTTGTTGTCCTGTTTCTTTCCTTGAGATTTTTAAGTTGGCCTCTCTAACCACTGGGAGATTTTCTGCCTCTGACCTCTCTTGGAAGGAGCTGGCCTTTTTTATTTTAATGTGTCATAGAAACTTTGTGTATTACTGTCACAGTTAGCGAGATTGAAGCCAGAAGACTGTTGTCCAAACTCAAGTTCAGCAGGGCTACCTGCAAGGGCTGTGTGTGTCTGTGATGAGGTGATAGTGGAAAGACAATACATGATAAGCTTCAGAATATAAACAAAAAGTACTTCTCAAGAGTCATTGTTTTTGAAGTTCTACTCAGCTGCTCATTCTTAAATCCTTTCAAATGCTTCAGAGGTAGGTTTGTATTAATATTTCCTGTTGGGTTTCTGTACTGCCAGCTGCTTTCCACTGTATAATTATGTTTGTTTTCTTTAACTGTCCCAAAGTCAGCAACTTGCCTGCATTTGGGAATCTACTTTTTTTTTACTTACTAAGCAGAAGCTCATTCAGTATAAAATACATGTAATGTATTTCAGTTTAAAAAGAGAAGAAAATCCTGTATATTAAGTTGCTACAGAACATGCTCGGTTATTTCAGATGGCTTTTTAGTAGCACGAGCATTGTCGTTCTGTTGACCCAATATCAGGCCTGAAGGAACACGAATAATGGCAGTATTGTGCTTAGTTTGCAGTGCTCTTCCTGCACTAAATCCCATCAGAAGTTGAACGTCAACTGTAGTACATGGTATGCTTGAAAACTTCGTTGATGTCAGTAGAAATTTACTGTGGTGAGTAGTTGGGATTTTTAGGTTTTCCAGCTTAAAGGCTTATTAGATGTTAATGGAGTGCTCAGATAATAAGGGACAGATTATAATGTCAAAAAGATAGTGTTTAGAATGTAGCACATAATGCTTTAAAGGTAGAGAATCTAGAGAAGTGAGGAGGGTGGGTTTGGTTTCTGCAATAAAGGGTATTGAAGTGTATTTGTATGCGTCGGGCTTTCAGTGATTGCCTCGTAATCGCATCTTTTGAATTTGCTCTACAGAAAGCCTCCATAGTAATACATCTTTCTTGGATCTTATTTGATCCACATCTGTAGGATCAGACATAAATTTTTACAGTACTCTTTGAGACTTAGTTTGCTTTGTATATTTGACTTAAATATGAGCGTACAGACTTTTGAATGTTGGGATAGACTGGATGCTTTATTTCTGCACTACGTTCTGTTGTAGATTGGAGTATTGTTAATTATTTTGTCTTTAGGAACCTTTTATACTAAAAAAGTAGGATGAAATCTGTGGATTTGAAACTTTTTCCCTTTTTTGGTCACCTCATCAGATACAATTAAGAAGTTGAGATGATACTTAGTGCTCTTTTTGAAAGAAAAATCCCAAAAACCTTTCAAAGGCATGAGCTGTGATTGCTCGTACGATGTTCTGTCACTCCTGTTTTTCTCTCTCCCTTTCAGCCAAGCCCCTTGTTACAAGCCTGACATGCAGCAGTTGGAATGATAAACAGAAATGTGCTGAAATTCACTGACATTGGGTCTTGGGGTTTTTTTTTTGTTAATGACAGCTAAGTTGTTGCTCTCAAAAAAAGCAAAGTTGCTATGCAGGAAGGCCTGGTCTGTTCTTAAAATGCACTACTGAATCTTTGTTTTAGAACTGAGTGTTTTCACTTGCCTGTAGCAGTGAAGGTCTGACTCTCAGCTGACCATGGTTGGCTCAAGGTGTGTTTGAGCCCACCTGTCTTGCATTGCATCTCACTCAGCCTTTCTGGCTGACACTCTCAGAACCCAGCTGGGAGCATCAAGGCTTTGATACCAACCTGGCAAATGGAAAGGCCATTAAATAGAACAGGTTCACATTTTAAAAATAAATGTGCACATTTAATTGGCTTTTCCTGTCCAAACTCTCTATGATATTAGGCTTTGAATTTTAAGTGCAAAGGGACTTTCTGGGGCATAAAGTACACATCCACTGTCTGGAACATTGAACTTGCACTGGAATACTTTCAAGTTTCAGTTTGATTTTTTGTTGTTACTCTAAAAATATCTTGCAACAGAAAAAGCATTGTTTCATGCTTAAAATATGGATCTGGTTTTGATTATTCTGTGTTGCTTTGCCCACTTTCTGCTGCTGTTGTCAGTTATTTAAGAGTTTAAACTTTTTTGCTGAGCACTGAGTATTTAATGTGGTGAATGTCTTTTCCCAGAAGCTAATTCCAGTGATTCATCCCATGTACATATAAACATCCCCCTGCCTCAAAAAGTTTGAGCCCTTGAAAGACAGAAATCACTTCAGTGGTCTGAATAACCTCTTCTCTAAAAATTGGTTGGTTTTTAAAGTAAGAGCTACAAGAGAACACTAGTATTTTGTGTACTGAAAAAGTAATCCAGAGTTCAGAATTAAATGCCAGAAAGTGAGCAAATAATGTCAAGAACAAGCAGAGTTGGCAAAGGTTGTCCATTTAAACCTTTTATTCTAATGTTGCCTGGGTTGTTTCTCGCTCAGTGCACTTCACTGCTTCCTTTACTCAGGCTGTAATGAGTTTTCTCCCCATTCCGTGCTAGTTTCTCTTTTTCTGGTCTCTCCAGAGACTTAAGAGCAAAAGAATTAAATGTTGCTCTTTCCTCATGCATGTATTTTCCATGCCAGGCTGTTTCCTGCCCCAGAAGGCTGGCTGTGGACTGCTCACTGAGCGGGGATGGCCAGGATGGGTCGTGGTGCGACTGGTTGCCTTGTCCTAACTGGGCAGACTGGGACCCTGGGCCTCCCTGCCCTTCTGCACTGCCCTCTCCCACGGTGTCTGTACAAGCACACGTGGAAGCTTTTCAGTTTCCAAAGACAGAGTACCTCTATCAAGGGCACTGACCAGTGTTTGGGGTTAAAATGAAGCACCTTATACACAGTCCTGGAGCCATTGCAGAGTTCTGGGTGCACTTGCCTGCCAGTTCTGTTGAAAGATCGGATGGGAACGAACGTAGAAAACTGTTTTTTAAAATGTCAAACCCAGTGGGTTTGGTAATCCTTAAACAGTTTCTTACTGCTTAGACATAGTGATGCCTTGTTCTGGAAGGGGCTTTCCAGATGGATGGCTTTCCTCATGCCATACAACTGTTTTTTCCTTCCTACCTGTAATTTCCTTCCTACCTTACCTGTCAGTGTCATCTCTTGCTGACGTTTGTTAGGGTGCAGCGCAGCAGAATGGGGTTTGGTAAGACACAGTAAGGTGTGAGCACCCCTGGTGTTGGCTGTGTCTGCTCTGTCCCTCCGCAGTGCTGGGAGTGGTGCAGGTGCTGCCCGTGCTGCTCTCCAGAGGCTTCCACACAGGGCCTCGTGTAGAGCAGCTCAGGGAGCGACCCCTCTGCTGCCCTCCCGTCCCATGGGTGTTAATCCCACCTGGACTCCCACCGCTGTGCCTGCTCTAGAGTAGTGGGAATTGCACCTGCCAAGCTCCCCCCGCGGGGTGTCCACGGTGAAGGTTCCCCAGGAGCTGGGGGTGTGGGTGCTCCGTGCCTGGGGGAGCTGTCCCAGTGCAGCAGCACAGGATCCCAGTGCTGGACCCCTCGGCCTCGGAGAGCCGCGGGCTGGGCTGTGGGCACTGCCCTGTGTGGTGGTGGCAGCAGCACGCTGGTGGCTGGCAGGGGCAGCTGTCCCCCTGTTGGGCAGGCTGAGCACCCAGGTGCATTTGGGACTCAGCCACATGGGGGTCAGTGCTGGTTGTGTCTCCTGTGTAGAGAGCCCAGACCCTGCTCCTGTCCCCGCTGTGTGCTGAGCTCCGAGTTCCACCAGTGGCCTCGGACACAGAGCCCCAGACCAGCCCCGGGAATTTTCCCCCTGCCCGAGGATCTTCAGCAGTGTTCCCACAGCTGGCCCCATTCAGGCCTCCTGCCCCAAACACGTGACAAAGTGCGAAGTTTGCAGCTGTTACATGGCAGAGTTTGTTTGCTCCTTCCTTGGTTTTCAATTCATGCCAGAGGAATCTGTTCAGAGCTGCATTCTCATCAGTTTGGGGGGATGTGGCTGGGACCTTCACTCCATGGGACTCCTTGCTCAGCAGCATCCTCCAGTGTTGGTGCTTTTTTTTCTTTTTAAAACATCCTAAGCAGAACTGCAGAACTTAGGATTTCTTCTGCTGTAGCACAATTCTGTATCAGATGTTTTTCTTAAGTGGGTTGAGTCTTCCGTTTCACTTTAGTAGAAAAAATGGACTATCCCAGAAGGGCATGTTGAGGGAATCCATGGAACATTGTCTGCTCTGTGGTTGCTCGCAGTATCCAGACTCAAGGACTCTGCATGGTCATTGTTTTAGCTCTCACTGTGGTAATGGCTGTGGTCCTATTCCTTCATGTTAAAATAATCTGAATTCCCACCTCTGCACCAACCTCAGTTCTACACATAAGTCGGTAAAATAGCTGATGTTCTTCTGCTTTCTAAGCAACTTATATTGAATGAAGAATTAAGTGCATTTTATTGTTTAATACTGACATATACACTGTAAAGGTTTTTATTATTCAATAGAATTAGTTTAATCTTAAAGTTCTCGTTCTCTTTTAGGATATCAAGCTCTGCAAAATCTTTACTTTAGTCAGCCATCCTTGTATCTTTTTGTATCTAAAGAAAAAAAGTAGTTTGTTAATCAGATTATGCCTTTCAATTCCATCCCTAGGTGCAACTAAACTGGTATTTGATTTCTGTTCTCCAAGCCTTTTGTGTGTGGTTTTTAAAGCTATTAAGTTGTTTCTCTGGTTACTTTGACCACTGAGTAAGAACTCCAGTGTTGATTGATGCTTATGAAAGCTTTTTGTCCAGAGCCTACTTGGCAGTGGAAAACGTACAACTCAGAGGTTTAAAAAAAGAGAAGTTGGGGTTTCACAGGACCTTCTCTTGTGTGTTTGTTTGACGTTGTTAACAAACTTGTGAGACATCGTTCTCCTTTTCCTCCAGAATTGGCATCCTCAGTGTTACACTGGGGTAGGCACCAAGAATGTCATGTAATTTTAAAGTATTGTTCTGGTAGCTAAAACGTTTGAAGCTACTAACCTTAGGTTAGTAACAAATAAATTTGGGTTTCTGTGTTTATCGGTGTGTGGCTTCTGCTTGTGTTTGGGCATTGTAACAAATCACATTTGGACAGCTATTTCTCATGCATTTTTCTAGTATCGTTTCCCTAATTTCAAGTTGCTGTGTTGTAAACATAATGTATTACCTGGTGGATCCCACAAGCTTGCTAATTTTGTGTCTGTCTTGTCACATATGTAGGTCTGGTATCTTACAGAATTTTCCTGTAAGTTGGGTGAAATGCATAGATTTGGTCATCAGCCCAATGTACACAAAACAGAAAATGCAGGATTAGGATAAATAAAACCTATATGATCTGTTTAGAGCCTTGTGCCAGGATGATGTAAGCATATAAAAAGAAGCTTGCCACTCTCAGCCTGGCTCATCTGACTTTCAGATTATTACAGTGATTTTAAAACACCTTTTTAGCTGTAAAAATACTTTTATCTTCATAGGAAACTTTTAGCACTAAGAATGAAACCTGAAACATACTGACTTTGTTGAAAGTGAGATTTGTCTTCTCCCTTTCTGTCTCTATTACTGTAAATTAAAATGTTGCTTACTTGTATTTACATTTTTCTAGTGGCTATCTGGATCCTGCAGTGAAGGGGACACAGTAACATGAGTCATGCTCAGTTGTTGCTGGCAGAGGTTTTCCTGTGTTAAATACTTGTGTTTCAGTGCAACTCTGTGCTGTTTATTTTGGCACATCACCTAATGGATGACAAAATTTTATTTTTAGGAGGTGACTGCTGCCCAGAGAATGCCTCGCAGGTTGCAGCCACATCTGGCCACAATGCAGATTTCCCCCCTGGGGACCAGCCAGGCCCCGAGGACACCTACAGAATGAACGTGGCCAAGGGAGTCTCCATGTCCCTGCCGTCCTCGCCGCTGCTGCCACGTCAGGCCTACCTCATGCAGGCCAGGGCAAACAAGAAGTCTCCAGGTAAAATGAGCCAGTGAGCTACTGAAACCTTCACAGAATGTTAACTCACTTATTGGTACATGTCACATACAGTAACACAGCAAAATCATACTGAACTTTTGCAGTAAGAACGAGAACAGTGCATTGTTCCCAGGGAAGAGAGGCAATTGGCTATTAAATAGACTGTATTATTTCATATGGCAAAAAATTACTCTGTTGTCACAAATACTTGTATTGAAATGTGTGAACGTGAATAAATCCAGTTATTTATGATCACTGTATCAGGTAGAGGACTCGTGCAAACCCCTTTGTTTATGCATATGTTAGTGACTGTGTAAGAGTGGGTGCTTTGGCTTTTGCAGTTCATTTATTTCATTCCTATGTCCAAACATAGAAATTGCTGTAGAAGTGACAAGAAAGTTGTTAATTTTCAGGGACTGTGTCCTCAGTGGTGCCAGCACAGTGGTGTGTGAGCCAGGCTAAATATGGGGCTCCATGGGCTCCTTTTATCAGCTTTCTGTGCATAGAGATCATTCCAGCAGACTGGCATCACTTGGGTTCACTGGGGGAGAGCTGGAGAGACGAGTGACACTGTCCAAATCCCTGCTGCCTGTGGAGGTACTCAACAGGTTTGAGTTCATAAGGTCTGGGAATAGAGGGTGTAGAAAGGTGGGGTTTGTCAGCACTGAGAAATGTCTTGGTTAATGACACATTTTACATAAAATTAAATTAAAAACGTGGCTCAAAGAATTGCTGTAGGATAGCAAATACAGTTTGTAAAAAGTATTCTTGATTTGTCTTATCAATAGGGGTTTTTTCCTCCTTTCAAAATTTAAAAGTAATAATCTTGCTTTATACTTAAATAATTTTGAGTTGGTTTTGACAGTTCATGTAAAAGTTTTGAGCCACAGAATGGTATTTTGATGTTTTGTCCCTTGCTACAAGTGATATGTGTGCTAAACAGCTTTAAAGGATGGGTGAAGTCCTTGTAAAGGGGAAGGAAATGGGATTTTTGCCCAAGACTTAAGTGAAGGTCAGGATCTAACTCTTAGTTCTGTTCCTGTTGTTCCTTAGTTTTGTTACTGCAGTCTGGGTGCCTTTGAGATAATATTTTACCAGGCTCCTCACTGTGTGGTTTAGTGTAGTGACACACGTTTTTGTGAGGGAGTGGCTGCTGAGTGGTTCTCTTGCAGAAAATGCTGAACAGTTGGTAAATCGTGAGTGAAAAGCTGCATTCACTGTGACTGCAAAGTCATTTCACTGTGATTCACAGTCAAAGGAAAAGAGTTCTTAAGATTATAAAGTGCTGGGAATGCATTGGCATTTATGTGTCATTATTTTGCACAAAGACCTAACCAGGCAATAGGATGCTGACAGAAACATTCTGTGCTGCTCCTTTGAACAAACTCTAGCTCATGGAAGATAGTTTAATATAAATTATCTGCCTTGCATCTGCGGCAAGAGTAGTAAAAAGATGATACTGATGTCCTGACCTCAGACCTCTGTTTTAGTAGCATGATAGCAAGTTACAGATCTTTCAGGGTATGGTGAGTGAAAGAGATGGAGTTATCTAACCAGTGCTAGAACAAAATTGTAATTTCAGCCACTTAGTGTTCTTCAGTGTAGATAATATCATTAATATTTTTTGAAGTCTTTGAAACTGTGCAGTAGAGCAGAGGAAAAGAGTGTCCCTTGACATGTGGTCATTGGTTCTGCCTTTGCTTCTGTCCCCACAGCCCCAGCAGGTTGATGGCCAGGCTTGTATCAGGTGATATTCCTTACCTAACTTACTTCTCTTAAATTCTCTGTGGTGTCTCCTAGACTGAAGCAATACGCTGTGTGTATTGTCACTGCTAATGATTACAGTGTATACTCACTGTGTGCCACCCAGGTTTCAATGAAGAGCTCTTCATAACGTTATTGAGTCGGAGTAGTTCTAGTTAAAAATTTTGCTGAGCAAATGGCCAGAGTTTTCTGACAGTGGGTTTCACTGTTATAAATTAAAAAATAGTATTGGTTGACTACAATTTCTTACTTTCATCAATGTTCATGAAAACAATCTGTGTTTGAGGGCTGCATATTCAGGACATTCATACTTTTCTAGGAAATTTCTAGGAAATCAGCCTACTCTGACCGATGTTTGTATGCTCCTGCATCTCTGTTTGCTGATACTGTGTTTGCATGATCAGTGGATAAAAGCAGTTTTTCCTGGTTAAATCATGTCTTAATGAAAGGGAGAACATTCTGCAGTAAGAAGTGCACTGTAAAATGTTTTATGTTTCTGGGTTATTAGCATTAACATTCAGACTGTTTCACAGAATGAGACTCTAGTTGGTGATGTCTAGAGCAGAAAAATCTTAAATGTAAATTAATTTAGTGACAAGTTCTTACTTGTCCTCCTTGTTCTTACTACTCTTCCTTTCATTGCCCTTCCTGTATTTTTCCAAGTGGGTGTCAATCTGTAGCTTCAGAGGTGTCATTTTGGGCCTTCTTTTTATTCTGATTTCACCTCTGCTTGGCTTTGCTCCCACCTGAGCCACAAGCATTGCTGTCCCTTGTCATTTCTTTAAAATGTGCCAGTATTTTGAGTGGGACTGGAGCAAACTTATTCCTTCTGCTAATGCTTCATCCACTTGCTTTCTGGTTATACAGCACATCAAACTTGGAAAACCTGCATTTTAGTTCCACCAAACGTAATCTAGCTGATGAAAGGATGTTTTAGATATAATTTTCTTATCTTTCTAAATGTTGCACACTCATAGATAGCTGAGGCTTGAAAGAATCTTAGACTCTGTCTTGTTAAGCAAATGGTGTTGCAAACATTTTGAAAAACCTAGTAAATTCTAGTAATTTATCATTTAAGAGTAGGACCATATGAAAAGCAGCAAGAGCAGCAATGACAGCTGACAAAATAGAAGGCCAGTTTGTAAATTTGCATTTAGGGATGTATAAATCCAAACAGAAACTGCTTAATTTATAATTTTACAATAATGGAAAAGTAGTTTTCCCCCTCCTTCCTGTCATGCACGTTCTTACTCGTGTGAACATTTGCTAATTTTGAAGGTTACTTTACCTTCTAGGTTGCTTCAGGGGGTTTTTGAGTTTCTCTTAATTAAAATTGCAGTGGTAGGAAAAGAATGTTGTGCTTGGAATGGTTGTGGCTGTGTTGTGCACCCCTGGAGTTTGCCACTCCAGAGGAGAGGTGCACTGTGGGGCAGGTGTGTGCTGCTCATGGGGGCACGGAGAGCTGCACAGCCACGGTGGGTGACACTCTGCTTTAGTTCTTGCATAGGAGCTGGGAGCTTTCTCGCTGTTAGAAGAGCTTGGAGAGCACCAGTCTGTCTGGCCCTGGTTCAGTCTCCAACTCTGGCTGTAAAACCAGCGAAGGAAAAAGATTATAACTTAAATCTCTAAGGAGCCTGAAATTACTGGCAGACTAAAGCTACTGGATCATTTGGAGTCAGAAACTTCCTTAAGGACGTAGTTCATTGAGGAGAAGGTGGATAAAAGACCAGAAACAACACAAGGGAAAAATAGTCAGCAGAGCAATGCTAGGAAGGGGAGCAGTACATGAAAAACTGTCACAGTATGTTGAGTTTCTTCTACAGTAAAGCTAGAATGAACATTGCTTGGATTGGGAATCTTACAGGTGTGCAGCTAAACCAGTATTCATGTTCTTCAAGGGGTAATAGTTGATTGTACTCTGATTTAGGAGGGTCAACTAAAAGAATGAAAATACTGATTTATAAAGGATGTTCCAAAAAAATGTGGTGTTGGAGTTTAAGGTGTGAAGGAAGGATACTGCTGCTGCCCTTGAAGTAAATGCTTGCTGGCTTAAATTAATGATACAGTAAAGCTTGAACAGAGAAAGGGAACAGCTTTCCTTGGAAATCACTGAATGTCAGAGATGGCTGCTGGGAGAGTCTGCCATAAATGTGCAGCAGAACTTTAGTTAGTTTTGAAATCAGACTTGAATTAAAGCTTCTAATTAATAAACAAATTATCAGCATACCTGATACTTGAGCCTAGATTAGGTCAGAGAACCGGTTTTGTCTCAGCTGCAGTTCTGTGCCCTGCCCTTAAGAGCCCTGGGAGCTGTTCCTCCTGCATGCAGGAACCTGTCCAAGGTCCAGCACCCGCGTGGGACAATCCCCAGGATGAGTGCAGCTCCAGAGCCACTTAGTGCTGGTGGGAGGCAAAGGAGGGACATGCACAGGTCACAGTGATCTCTTTTAAAATCAGCTCTTATGCAGTCAGAAAAACATTAAGAATTACTAGGAAAGCAATAGATGATTTTACAAAAGTGTCATTGTGGAATTGTATAAATCTGTAGCTTGTCCCCCTTGGGAGGGGAGTGGTGTAACTGGTGATACCAACTTTGAACATCTGCAGTTGCTGTAGGAAAGAGCTAGAGCAGGCTGCAGGAATGAGTGGCAGTGGGGAATGGCACTGAAGGAGAAATCATTCCAATAGGCTGCACTGGTATCTGTCTGCCTGGAAGGGAAAAGAAGGCAGTGCAGTTATGGTGTGAGGCAGCAGTGGGTTAACCTGCAGAGGGTGCAGCTTGTGAAAGAAGGGCTGGGGTGAGGTTCTGGATGGAAATCCATCTAGATCTCCTAGAGAGCAGGTGACCACTTGTGCCTCAGGAACGATAAGGGCCTTAAGAGCAGTCACGGGAGTCTGCCGGGGTCTGGGTTTGCCTTACCTGGATTCCCCTTTGCCATTTGCTGCTGGTAAAGCCCTGTCCCAGATGAACCTTCCATCAGACCTGATTCAGCCACCTTACATTTCTGGAAAAGAACTTCTGTTGGGCAGATATAGTTCATATTTAAATGGGTCCTTTTTCATCCATGGATTTATTCGTGTGTCCTATTCTAGATTAGTGCATGAAAATAAATTTACCATGAATTCTTTTACTTCTTGGAATGTTGTCTGTCAGATTTGCAAGTACTGTAAGTCACTTTCATAGCAGTTTGTGAGGAAGAAAATTCAATAAAGTGTCTTCTTCACAGCTTAAAGCATGAGTATTAAAAACACATCCTGAAGATATTTCCGTTTTGAGCTAATCTTATATGACTGCTGCATGTTGTTCTGGTTCTTTTAGAATGATTGCTTTTTGTTGTTCAATTTTGATACATTTGATTGTACTTCTGCTTAAAAATTACAAGTGTGGACTATTGTTTCCTTAAAGGATGTGAATTTGTTTCAAAGGAGCAGGCTTTTGGCTGTTTCCAGCAGAGTCAATGCCCCTGATTTTTGTGAGGCAGTAGTGTTGGAAGAGCCCCCTCTGCTGATGGTCAGTTCTGAGCTGCTGGCACAAAAAGGAATCAACTCAAGACTCTCTACTAGAGATATAAACATGTTCATATATGACTGACGTTTCCTGCCTAGCATTTCTTAGCTGAGAGATTGGGTTATCACCATGTTCCCATATTGCAGTTTTGGATGGAAGTCTGAAAGAGCAGGTGGGTCCACCCAGATTGTTCTAGGGGAGTGATGCCCTGAGATGGGGCAGAGCCTTCCCAGCTCTGTGGCAGTATCACCCTGGGAGCCTGAGGCCAAGGAGGAGAGAAATGCAGTCATCAGGCTTAGAGTGCTCAGGAAAACGAGCAAGAAATCAATGTAGTTTTTAGAGACTTAATGTAGCATCTGAAGCTGCTGCCAGAAGGAAAGATGGGATGCTTTGTGTGGCTGAAATGTTATATCCTAAGTATACTGCGGGGTTTTAATAAACAAAGGGTGGGATGTCTGGGAGGCCTTTGGAGTGCCCTTGAGTTCTGAGCCAAGGAGAAGGATGCTGTTTGAAGACCCAAACTGCAGACAGAAAAGCCCCTTTGCCAAAGGCCACGTGTACACTTGGCATCAGCCCTACAGTCCCTCTCGAGAGCTCCCTGAAGGGGCTTCACTCTGTTTGGGTGGGAGGTGCAGGCCGGGAGGAGGAGCAGTGTGAGCCAGAGGTGCAGTCCTGAGTTGCACAGCAGCAGGGAGGAGGGAGGAAGGGAAGGCAGCCTGCTCGAGCAGCTCGCAGCTGACACACAGCATACGGGGGGCTGCTTTTCCTCGTGTTCCTAAAGGCCCGCAGGGTGTGCCTCTCACAGGAGTGGCAGTGTAGCAGCCCACTGCTCTTCAGGACAGCAGCTGTGTGTGTAAATGCAATCCCTCTGCTTCTTTTGCATCACAGTGGATACAGGACACAAGAAACTGGTCCACCTGGGCAAAGTTGGACCCACTGAGCTCATTGCCGTTGCAGGTGCGGTCAGGAAGCCCAAGTACGTGGAGAGTCCCCGCGTGCCCGGGGAGGCAGCGGTGCCCCTGCGGAGGGGCCCGGAGCCGGGGGAGCCCAGCCCCAGCGGTGAGTGTGTGCCCACACTGCCTTGCCACTGCTCCCACCTCCAGAAACCTCTCACTTCCTGGGGCTGCTCATTTAGAGGAAACTACAGTAAAGAGCCAGTGTTGCCTTTCACAAAAAGGCCCTGATTTTTGATACCCAGTAACAAATATAAAACTCACTGTAATTGTTTTCACCATCTGTTTGATATGGCGTAGTTACTCTGGTCCCTCTTGTGCCTGCATCTTCACAGCCTTTGTAGTGCTGGCAGTAAAGTTTTAGGTGCAGCTGGGGGAGCATGAAGTTCTCATCCCCCTAATCTAAAGGTGACCATGCTCTGATGCTCCTCTCACAGAGCTGTACTCGTGGGCAGACTGCTGGGGATCAGCACTAATCTCTGCTGTGGAAGGATTGAACAGTGCTTGATGGGTTGAACACCTCAGGCTCCTGGATTTGGTCTCTCTTACTGACTGAGTTTGGTACCATGCCTAACATTTACTCAGACTTGCCAATGTTACAATTTAAATATAATAATGTTAATAAGAGATGTTGATTTCACAAACTCTCTAACTTCCGGGGTTGTGACTTTAGGATTAATTGTAAACTTTAAAATGGCAATTTTATAGAGCAAATACATTTTCCAGTCAGATATTTGAAGGCCTGTCAATTTGTGAAAATTCTGAGATAAATTTTTTGCTATTTGCTTTTGTAGACTTCCTCCTTTTGGGATTAAGTGAGAATCAGAACCTTCAATCTTGCAGAGTAAAACCTCTGCTGTTTGGGAAGTGGCTGTGCAGGTGCTCCTGTGCCTCTCCCTTAGTAGTTCCAGGGTTAAGTGTTCCTGCTGGCCACTGGTTCTCAGATTCTCCTTACTCCATTAGCTCTTTATACCTGAGGATGGGACAGGCCTGCATTTTTTTTAATGGACAAAAGAAATAAACGCTCTATAAATGTTCCTGCCAGAGCAGATGGTCACAGGTTGGTGTGTGATGCCAACCTGCTGCAGTCAAAGAAGGAAAATGGCTCGTTTGTGAGATTCCATTATTCAGAGGGGTTTGCCATGGGCACAGCTGTGCTTAGCTGCTTCTGGTGGAGGTTGCCTCATTTTGAACTTTGGATTGTTGTATCAGTTGGATGCCAGAAGACATTTCAAAGCACTGTACTGATAAATATCTTTGCAGCCAGAAGAGCTGGGATGTTCAGAACTGGTGTCACATCCTTTGCATAGCAAGCAAAACCAAAATGTATGGTATTAGTTGCAGCATTAACTGAGATTACAAAACATCTGTGTTATTAACCTCCGCTTTTCACATTTTACCATCACAGGAACAGAATCTCAGCCAGTCACTAAGCTCTGATATCACTGACCTTGGTGCTGCTGGTGGGGGACTCATTGTGTTATGTTGCTCATCAGCACAGGGATGAAGTACAGGGATACTTAACCATTTCTGTTTTGACTGGCAGGGTGGGTTTTTACCCCCCTAGATTTGCAGATAGGCAAAGGATCCAAGACCCACAAGCAATTAAAAGGTTGATGGACAATTTGGTTGTACTCTGTCTACCTCTTTTAACAGTCCTCAAATACAAGACTCTAATGTTCACCAACTTTTCTCTCTCCACTCCAAAGCAAAGCCTGACAAAGACTCAAGCTGTTCTCCTGCAGCACAAGAATTGATGACAAGATTGGGCTTTTTACTGGGGGAAGGGATCCCAACTGCTGCTCACGTGGAAGAGAAAAACGAAGCTATGGTAGGATAATGAAATGTTATTTCCTCTATTTTCTAGTGCAGTTACTTGATACTTACCAAAATACAAGCCATTTTGATAGATATATAATAGAATTGTACATTTAATTTTAACAAGTGTTTTTTTTAATAATGCAGGATCAACTCATGATTTCAAAACAAAGTGAATAGACTCCTCATTTTTAGAAGTTAAATCTAATCTATGAATATGAATAGCTTCTGGAGTTCTCTCTGCCTTACTTTAGGAGGAACTTTTTTCCTTCCGTTTTCAGTAATTTCTAAGAATGCAAAATGTCAGTGTTGTGTTAAAATGGGAGCATGCCTGGGGAGGGGGTGGTGTTTTGTTTTCCTGACAAGTTCCTGTCAGTCTAGCAGTCTTTCTCTGTCATTTGTGGTACAGGGATTGGAGAGAAGCAAGCAGCTACTCTCCATATGAAAGTCATCTGCTAGCCAGAACTTCACAGTAACTGGCAACCTCTGCTCCTTCTCCTTACACTATCTGCTTTAGTCCCAGTCCTCATAAATCTTGGTGCATCAGTTTGGGTTTCACTGATAGTGAAATGTGCATAAGATTGCAGTTCTAGTGTTTTCACCCAAAGGATAGCTACAGGATGCAGAGGGGAGGGATATCCAGTAAAATGTTTGATAGAGAAGAAATCTGCCTCACTGCAGTTCTTCCACTGAACTGTGAAATTCCCTTCTTTAGTTCAGAGGTCACTTTTTGAGAGTAATATGAAAGATGAAGACTCCCAATCTAGACAAAGCTTTCCCTTGTTGAAGTTTTTCCTTCGAAAATGGGCTGTGTGCTTTGTTGTTACTGTGCCTCCCCTCGAGGTGTGCAGTTCTCAGCCAGGCAGTGTCCCTGCTGCTGTGAGCGAGTGTTCTGCTCTTCCCATGGCAGTGTGCAGTCCCCAGCCGAGGAGTGAGTCCCTGTTCCACCCTGACCAGCAGCACAACGTCCCCCAGCACCGACAGCCCCTGCTCCACTCTCAACAGCTGCACGGGCAGAGCGGCGCCCAAGGGCAGCCCCTGCGGCACCATCAGCACCCCCAGCTCCACCCTGGAGAGCAAGGACAGTGGCATTATAGGTGAGCATCCTGAGCACCCGTGCAGGTAACAAACACCAGTTTGCTCTGGGTTGTACAGGTTCGAACAGCTGCTTCACGTCCTTGTGTTGGGTCCTGCACTGTCTGTGCATCCTGTTTCAAATCCTCTGTGCCTGAAAGATTGAAATCCTGTTCTTGGCTATCACAGTTGCTCAGTTCCTGTTGTTACGTGTGCATTTCCCTTCTTTTATTTTCCTGGTGCAGTTCTAATTTCTTCACGTTTTCCTTTAAAATAATTAACTTCCTCTGTTTTTCTCCTTATTTTCTTCTGCCTTTTTCCTTTTCCATTATATAGGTCTCTTCAATGCTTCTCATAAAGGTGAAGCACAGCAGACCTTCAAGCTGGTTTAATTGCCAGCTGAGGAAACAATAATTGGTGTGACTTCTTATGAGAATCAAATCAGACTGTTTTAAAATAATGCAGACTTTTGAGTAATTTCCATGCAAATGAAGCGGAAATGGGGCATGGTGGGAGAGGTGCAATTGTGTGATCCTGCACTGAAAGGTGGTGGAGCTGAGGGTGTAGGTGTGTGTGCTGTGGGGAGCTGGTGATCAGGACAGGCAGCCACCCTCACAGCCCAGCTCTTACACGGTTCTGTTAACAACTAGATGAGTATTTCAGTCAGTCTGTTCAATGCTGAAGAACATACTAACTTCCTTTTCTGCCTCGTTTGTGCCATCTGCCCTGTTTCTGCTCCCTGCCCCAGTGGGTCTCTGTCTGTACCACTAGCTGCCTGCACTTTCGGGCACCCAAGTGACAGCTTGAATGTTATTTTATGGAAGGTCAGACTGACATGTTAAAAGCACATTTTTCACGTTGTTATAAACTGCTGGAGGAGGTTTTATTCTTTTTTATTGATTTAGTCTTTTTTTAATGCTGATTCTTTAACTGAGTGATTCCTTTTAAAACTGTTTTTTAACAGTTGTTAAGTTTGCCAAGAAAAAGCTCAAAATGCCCCCTAACACAATGCTTTCTCAGTACACAAAAATGAGCTTTTGGTTTTATTTGAGTCCAGCTGATTGACTGAATTTAGGGAGGCTGAAGAATGGAAGCAGTTCTAAATCTGAAATGCTTGAATTTGACAAAGTAACCTTAAGATGTGTTGTTGTCTCTGACTGTGAATTTAGTGCATTTGTATTTACAACTTCTGTTTGGAGAAGGAATTCCAAGTGCAAGTGATCTCTCCCTGCTGTTGTGAATTCTGCCATGATGAGTGCCCTGGTAACACTTCACTCTGATTTTATAGAGTGAGGTAATTAATAGTCATAACTAATGACATTAATTATTGTTCCTGATCAGTTACCCTAAAAGACATGTTTGTCATTCATCAAAAGACTCTTTTGTATAAAACTTCAGTGCTTCAGTTTAAGAAAATGATTTTGTGAACTCATTCCATAGCAGCTTGTTATGTGATCAGCTTGGTGTAAGATCTACTTTTGAGACATTGTGAACATCTTGATGTAAAGTAAAGGGTATATCAGAATTGTTTCTCTTTGGAAAAGAGCACAAATGGAGATACTGTATGAACCTACTACCCAGGCTTTACAAGCTGGAAATAGTCCAAGAATATGTTCATGTTCTAAATAAGGTCAGAATTAGCCTCATGTTTGTTTAAAATAATGTACTGGCATGACAGGTACATCATTTTATAACCTTGTAAGTACTAATATTTTAAAGAAAATATTTTAGAACACAGGGATAAAAGTTGCTTATTGAACTACTGAAAAGGAAGGAATTTCAAAAATAAAAGAAACATGAAAGTAGTGCTGTATTATACAGGGAGAAGAAAGGGTGGTGGAGTTGTGAAGTATGTGAGTGTGAGGGCAGAAAGGAGAAAACTCCTAGAGCAGGGGGGGAACTTCTGTGTAGCTCCTTCAGGCAATGTGTGGTTCATGGTTGGGGACCCCCATGACAATCCTCTGCTGCTGCTCCCTGGAGCTGTCACTCGTGTCTCAGGTTCAGGGAGGATGGGAACACCCTCTGGCAGCACCCCTTGCATCGATAAAGGCATGAAACCAAGAAGGGAAAGAAGAGACATCTCTCTGATAAGTGACCTGGACTTTTGTTTTTTATATACAAATGTCTGTGCATTCAAATTTGCTTTTAGTAGCAAATGTGCATTTTAAATTATGTTTAACCAGTATATGTTTTCTGATGTCTTTGACAGCATTCATCCAGCCATGAAAATATCTTGCTCTTTCATGCTACTTACGTGGGCTTCCTTTGTATTTCTACTCCCACTGGGTTTTCTGGGCCAGCAGACTGATGGGAAATCTGTCTTTTCTCCCTGTCCCTCTTTTTTAGTTACGGTTCAGGTTTCCTTTAGTTTTCCAATGTTTTGCTGCTGTAGCTGAATCCTTCTTTGCTTCTATTGAGTTTGACATAATAGTAGTGGAGGCAGGTTTTAATCTTCAGCAATGAGCTGAGTAGGAGAAAAGATTGGGCTGCTGGCCAAAATGTAATCTTTGCTGGATCCTTGCTCCTGTTTCAGTACAAAATCTTGAGCAGCCACGTTTCCTGATGCTGCATTTCACTCCAGCAGGAATCAGAGGTTTAAAGATTTCGTAGTTCAGAAGGAGCCAAATTTTTTTAACACAACCTTCAAAATGAAATAGATTTATCATACAGAAGTACAATTTAAGCCACCTGCAAGGATTAATGGAGTGCCTGAGAAGCTTTTTACTTCTGTTGCCTCTAAATTGTGTCATATTATTCGTATTTCTTAGAATACCAGCTCTTGAACTTAAGCCTCAGATTCCTTAGAAAAGTGAGCCTAAGCTGGAGGAATGCAGAGTTATAAGAGTCCCTCACCATCCTGCAAGGCTGAAGCTGCAGTGCAGGTGGTGTGGAAGGAGAGCAGTTGGCCCTTCCCCTGCCTGGACCAGGCACACGTGGTTGGGTTTCATTACAGCTCCAATATGCCGGAATGTTTTATGAAATAACTGGCCAGTTGAGTGGAGAATTGCCACATATATAGCTTTAACTTTTAAATTGTTAGCCTGGGGAGGACCCAGAGTTCACATAGATACTGTTACCTGAACTGGTACTGATTTGTTATTTTTTAATTTTACAGGTTTTTTTTAATCCTGATGTTCTTTCTTCCTATGCTGTATTTTCCTCTCTTGATTAAAGTGTTCAAAATGCATTGTGTTGGCTTAACCTGTAATAAATACTTGTTGTTCAGTTACTGTGTGAGAGTTTAATGTACGTAATTCAGAAAGTGTTAAATGAAGCAGAGTAGTTTCAATATTAAACATACCCAAGAGATGTATATCTGTTCTTAGGCAAAGAGGTGAGCGCAGTTTTATGAAACGGTAGTTGAGTAGGTCCTTAGATGTGGAGGATCATGAAGTACAAATTCTTCACACCTTCAGTTATTGCAGGAGGCCTTGGTTAAATGCAGTCTCAGCTAAAGACACACTCGAACCCTCAGCCACCCAGATGAAACACTTGGACCCCCTAGATAATGCAGTTGATGTTGTCTCCCATTGATGAGTCACAGCAGCAGCGGAAGACACTGCCCTGTAACAGCATCCAAAAGCACCCGTGTGCTCTCAGCTGCCTTTGGCTGAGGACCCCTCCAGATCTGTGTTCTTCATTGTGCAGCATTGGAAATCTTCACAGCAGTAAAAGCACATTTGATTGCCAAAAGGTTTCAGGAAGTATTGAGAAATTAATTACAAATGTTTTCTGGTTGGTTTATGGTGACATCAGAAGCACCACCCCTCTCAAAAAAAATGCCTTGATTTGAGCCTCTGATTTACTTTATACTGCAGCACACTGAAGTACTTTAAAAACCTAAACCAATATGCTTAATATGCTCTGAAATTTTGTTAATAAACTCTGCGGGTTCTGATCCATTGTGCATCTGGCTCTGTTTGTTCTTCCTGACAGTGAAATGTAGTAGTAGCTAAGAAAGGAGCAGTAAAGAGCTGAGTTGCTGGAAGGTTTCTATCCAAATTAATTTGCCAGGTATGTCAGTGCAGGCTGATTGTTACCCTAATGTAATTATGTATTTGAGGTGACTGACCTGAACAACATTGAATTTTTATCATTTACGCCTCGCAGTGATGTTCATGACAATTCTAACATGTGTGTGACATGTTCCTCTGGTGTCTGCTTTAGTTGGGTTTTTTCACTCTTTTTCAGCCACTATAACAAGTTCATCAGAAAATGATGATCGTAGTGGATCCAGTTTGGAGTGGAGCAAGGATGGGAGTCTCAGAGCTGGAAAACATCATGGCATCAGTCGTGATCGGAGAACAGATAATTGTTCACCAGTTGCAGAAGAGGAGGCCATTGGATCTGCTGAGAATTTGCCAAAAGAAGTACCAACAGGAGAGGGTCCCATTCCTTATGCTCAGAGTTCTGGCTCCTTAGTAATGCCTCGTCCAAACTCCGTCGCAGGTAAAGTCCTGAGGTAGAAAACAAGGATGTTTTTAATGGTAGGACATTTCTATTGGATCTTTCTGTAGAAGCATGTTGTTAGTATGAATGTGTCTCTGCAGGACAAAAAGAAAGAAGCCTTTGTGCTGAACTGAATAGATGAGCATTACTTAAGTTGTGTAAAATTGTCATCCAGAGGGCTGTTACTGTGCTTTCTAGTAGGTGTTGGTTAGGTCAGGACTTGGAAAGTCCATCAGCTATTCCAGGAATCTGCTTGGGGTCAGGTAGTGGATTAGCAGGTAATACCTGGACCTGCTCCTGACAATTGTGACCTGGCTGAGGTGGTGGTTCTCCCACTGATAAAGGAAACTTAATGTGAGAACTGTTTGCAACATGAGAAAGTTAAGGCAGATGTGAAGGCCCTCTAAATGGGGGAAAACCCCAACCAAATCTTCAAGGAACTTGATTGAAAAGCATTTTATGAATGTTACGACATGAATGGCGTTGCTGCCATTGTCTGGAAAGACTTCTCTGTAAGTACCACGTGGAGGAAGAACTGTAATAAACAAGAATGCTCTTACGTGGGGAGAAGAATAATCTTCAATCCTTTAATCCTCTAGCAACAAGTTCAACCAAACTGGAAGATCTGAGTTACCTGGACGGGCAGAGAAACGCTCCTTTGCGCTCTTCGATTCGCCTGCCTTGGCACAGCACGGCCGGCGGGAGAGCACAGGAAGGTAAGGGCACAGAGGCCCCAGGGGCACGCCCTGCCCCACCCACGCAGGCCAGCAGGGGTTTGGCCGTGTGCACGGGCTGTGACCTCTGTGAACAGCCCCTTCAGGGTGCCCCTGGCAGATCGCCCCACAGGGCTGCAGATAAGATTGCTTACACTTTTTCCTGCCCCGTGCTGTGGTTCACAGATTGAATGCCTGTGCATCCGTCACAACCAGTGGCAATTAAAAGCAGAAAAATTTGAGTAAACTCCTGGTAAAACTGATCCTGAGCTTGTTTGTTGACACTATTCTGTCCTCTTCCACTTACAGCTTTTCACAGTCATAGATTGATGCTGAAACAGCATTTGTGTAACGTTAGATTTGGGTAATGAGTCTTTATAGAGTACTTTATTAGTGAACATGATTAGTCTCACAAATTTTAATGTATTTTATGCAGTTGAACCCAAATTCTTCTCTAAGTCATGAGGTGTTTGCCAGATGTATAGATCAAGGTGATCAAATGTGTAACTTCTGATCTTGCGACTTCAAAAGTATGAAAAACAAGGTAGTAATATTTTAAATATTACTTTAAAAAGAAGGGTTTTTTTTTAAACAGAGATATTTGTTTATTCTCTGTACCTTTCTCTGTTTCTCTCTGAGTATCTTTACAGATCTGAAGGCCTGTCACTGAGATACTCAGCAGCATAGTTCACTCTAAACTGTAGAGTATTTGGCCCTTCCCTGTTTATAGAATTACTGATGCATTTTTCAGAAAAGTTTTTGGGTCTGCAACTTACTAACTCAAGTTCAGTTGTAAGAAAAATCATCAAATTACACTTGTAGCTTCTTACCTCTACAGTTTAATTTATGCAGGAATTATGGAGATGAGCTGAACTGAGCAGATCAGTCTTTATTGTTTTCATAATGAAGGCTCTAAAAAGTCAGACTGCGACTGATAGCAACAAGGGCCCTAAATGCCCTTCCCTTCTGGAACTAACTTGATTGCATGTTGAGTTCCTTCTGATGAACCTTCCTCCCTGCCTCCTCCTTGCAGCTCGTTTCATCCCCTACAAGCCGCAGGATATTTTGCTGAAGCCGCTGCTGTTTGAGGTGCCGAGCATAACCACAGACTCAGTGTTTGTTGGAAGAGAGTGGCTGTTCCAGGCCATTGAAGAAAAGCTGCAGAGTCCTGACCCAGCAGGGAACAGAGGAGTGGTCATCACTGGAAATGTGGGATTTGGGAAGACTGCCATCATTTCACGGCTGGTGGCACTCAGCTGCCATGGAAGTCGCATGAGGCAAATAGCTTCAAACAGCCCTAATTCATCCCCCAAAAGTAGGTTCCTTGTCCCTGTTTGGGTTAGTGTGCTGACATGACACAGTGTGGGCTCAGCTCATCAGAGAGGTGGTAACATGAGACAGTGTGCCCGATCTCTTCGTGTGCCAGGCAGTGTGTACCCCAAATTCTGAGATGTGACTGTAGTAGCTTCATCTCCAACAAGTTTGGAAGGGGAGCAGTGAGTGTTTCTTTACCTCTGTGTACCACGTGCTTTCCATAGAATTTCTGCAGAGGTGAGAAAAAAGCTATGCAGAAACCTCTTCTGTTTTCTACTGGGATCCATAGCACCCTGTCACCAGACCAGTCCAATGCCTGCGTTAAGTGGAAGGGTGGTGGGACTGCTGTTACTGCTACTTCCCCTGCAGACACTTGAAATACTAATAGGATTAATAATAACAATGATAAATTGTTTTTATTTCCTGAGAAATATTTTATTTCCTGAGAGTTCAGTCATATAATAACTTAGTTTAAATGAGATGTCATATGTGTAGTTTTTTGAAGGAAACTCTTCACATCAGCATGGTTTTCCTTTCAGTAATTCTGTAGTTTTGATCTAAAAGTCAGTGGAGTTGTTTTAAAATTAAGTTGCAAATGTTGGCCTGTGTTTATCAGACTAATTGCAGGTTTCTTGTAATGCTGTTTCTCAGTTTTAATTTTTACTCTACCAGTAAAAATCCTCCATAATGTTTTTCAAGAAAGCAATCTGCTACCAGCAAATTCTGTCTCTTTTGTATTTGTTGCCTTTTAAAAACAGGTGGTGACTCCTGTGAGGAGATTCCCTTGAGCCAGTTAGCCCCGTGTGCCCCTCCAGCAGGTGACAGCAGTACAGTGAACACTCTGACTTGTCCTGCTACTCCTGAATACAAGGCTCAAACGGGAGATGCCGTGAGACGCCTGGCCTCAAAGGTGAGCCCTCACTTCTGAGAAGTGCTCAGTGTGGTAGGGAGCTCTGAGCTGGGGTGGCTGGGCTGGGATAGGGGCAGTCACCTAGGCACCTCTGTGGGATGGCTCTGTTTGCTGCCTCACTCGCAGGGGATCACATGGGTCCTGCCACTGAAGTGCAGGCTTTTTGTTTGCTGTGAGTGCCCTGTTTTCCTTGTAGTTGGATTTTTTTTCCAAAGAAATACAGTTTATGTCCTGTTGTATTTTTAAATAATACACACCTTTGCAAAAGCCAGTGTCCCATTTCTCCGTTGGCTTATTGTGAGCATGTCTTTAATAGCTGGCTGTCATTTACTTCTAGCTGGGGATGATCAGAGTAGTCCTTGGGTGTTCCAGTGTGGGGCAGTGTTGTTAAATTACAGCTAATAGATTGTTTAGTCAGAGCCTCAAGTCACGTCTCTTGTACTGCACAGTTCATTAGCTGCTTCCCTTCTGTATCCAAATGCCACAAACTCAAATGGCTGTTTTCCTGCCAGAGTAGGACACTTTTTGGTTTCATTTCCTCTCTGCATGCCCTTTGAAGTCAGAAGTCCATTCCAGTGCCTTCCTCCTAACAGAGGCCATCGCAGTTGGATGTGACCCTGCAGAGTATCTCATAGTTGTGAGAGAGGTTTAATGTGTTGTAGGAGCAGTAAGTGGCAAGCAGGTGCAGTGGCGTGACGGTAACGCTGTGTGGTCTCCCCCGCTGCGCAGGTGGTGGCCTATCACTACTGCCAGGCTGACAACACGTACACGTGCCTGGTGCCCGAGTTCGTGCACAGCGTGGCCGCGCTGCTGTGCCGCTCGCAGCAGCTGCCAGCCTACCGCGAGCTGCTGCTCCGCCAGCCGCAGCTGCAGAGCGCGCTCAGCCTGCGCTCCTGCCTGCAGGACCCCCGCGCCTCCTTCCGCAGGGGCGTGCTGGACCCGCTGGCGCTCCTCAGGACAGGTACGGGCTCTGCGGGCACTGGGGGGCTCTGCGGGCACTGGGGGGCACTGCGGGCACTGCAGCGACTGGGGGGCTCTGCGGGCACTGCAGCGACTGGGGGGCACTGCAGGGACTGGGGGGCACTGCAGGGACTGGGGGGCACTGCAGGGACTGGGGGGCTCTGGGGGCACTGGGGGCTCTGGGGGCACTGGGGGCTCTGTGGG
>JAWWMP010000171.1:185840-218218 GCA_035047865.1 Dendrocincla tyrannina | reverse complement strand
GGGGGGCACTGCAGGGACTGGGGGGCACTGCAGGGACTGGGGGGCTCTGGGGGCACTGGGGGCTCTGTGGGCACTGGGGGCTCTGTGGGCACTGGGGGGCTCTGCGGGCACTGCAGGGACTGGGGGGCACTGCAGGGACTGGGGGGCTCTGCGGGCACTGGGGGCTCTGCGGGCTCTGCGGGCACTGGGGGGCTCTGCGGGCACTGGGGGCACTGCGGGCTCTGCTGCATGAACGGGGAAGGGAAAGGAAGGGAAGCGGGGTGTTCCTGGAGAAAGGGGGCCCTTAATTCTTGGTGGGGGGTTGAACAGTTGATTTGTGGTTTAAATTAAAAGTCTGTGGAACTTATTAAAGGTCACTTCACATTTAGTAAAGGAAACTTTACACTGATTTTTTTGCCAGAAAACTGAAGCATAGCTGTATCTTGAAGTTAAGGCTGCATATTCACATTAAAGGATTTTGGTTTCAGATGGTTTTGAGTTTTGTAATGTTTTCTCTTTTAATTTTCTGTGCCTAAACATCTGCAAAGTGGATGAGAATAAAAATTTGAGGACAAAAGTGTGTCATTTAATGGAAAAATTTGTTTTCAGCCTTTTTTATTTTCAAATTTCAGAGCAGAAGATTCCTGAGGAAGACTACATAATTTTGGTAGATGGTTTAAATGATGCTGAATTTCATAAACCTGATTATGGTGACACAATTTCTTCATTTATCTCAAGCATAATCTGTAAGTTTCCTCCCTGGCTGAAGCTCATTGTGACTGTAAGAACTAACTTCCAGGTAAAAACACCTTTTAACACTTTTCTTACTCTTAAAGACTAAATGTTCACTTACATTGGTGCAGCTGCATTGTTATGAAAAATACTGGGTTTAGAGGAATTCAGAGTAAAGTCTCTTGGGTTTTTTCCTTCCTTTGTTGTCATGTTTGTTTGCATTGTTACTGGAAGATAAAATAAAAAGGGGATTCTTTTCTGTCATTTGAGATATTTCTTAATAAATCTTTCCTACCTAATAGATCATTTGTCTTACCTGCCCCTTCCCCTTGCCTTAGGGTCCAATTCTGGTTTGGGTTTTTTTTATTGGTATTGGTTCTAATTTTCTGTTCTCTTAATTTTGAAGTGATCATTTCTACAGCTCATTCCCTTCAGTTGCTGAGCTTGATCTCTGAAATATTTGATAAAATGTAGAAATGCTGTTCTACCTGTTGTCAGGGGACAGTATTTGCAAAGCCGTCAAAGGAATACTAAATTGCTTTTTAATCTGTCTGGAACTCACTCCAGTAGAGAAACAGAGCAGAGATGCACCATGGAGTTCTCAGTGCTGGAATACTGTAATGCCTCTGGGTTTGTTTTTCTCTTTTCCTTTTTTTCCCTCTCCCCCTCACAGGAAGTAGTAAATTCACTACCATTTATCGCAATTTCCCTGGACAATTTTCCAGACAATAAAGACGTTCATGATGATTTGAATGCTTACATTCAGTACAGAATTAATAACAGCCAGGAAATCATAAACAACATATCTCTAAATGGAAAAGCTGATGCAGCTACTGTTGGGAAAGTGAGTAACCACCTGATCATGAGAAGCCTGGGATCTTATCTCTATTTGAAACTCACTCTGGATCTTTTCCAAAAAGGTCACTTAGTAATCAAAAGTGCAAGCTACAAGGTTGTTCCTGTGTCTCTGTCAGAGCTGTACTTACTGCAGTGCAATATGAAGTTCATGACAAACTCAGCTTTTGAGCGAGCCCAGCCCATACTCAATGTGGCACTGGCATCCCTGCATCCCATGACAGATGAGCAGATTTTCCAAGCTATCAATGCAGGACAAATAAATGGGGAACAACAGTGGGAAGACTTCAGCCAGAGGATGGAAGCCCTTTCGTGTTTTCTGATCAAGAGACGTGACAAAACACGCATGTTCTGCCATCCTTCCTTCAGGGAATGGCTTGTCTGGAGAGCAGATGGTGAAAATACTGATTTCTTGTGTGAGCCAAGGTAAATAAAACATGCAGTAATTCGGTTTCAAATAGCTGCAATTATGTTTTGTATAATTGATTGCAACAACTGATGCAAGGAAAGAATGGTGTTAAAACACAAGTATGCCTAATTTTTTCCAAAATGAAAACTTATATATGTTTAGAGGTAGGCTTGACCTGAAGTATCAAAGGTTACAATGCATAATTGACTCTGTGGAAGTCACAGGTTTGCATTTGACTTTGCTACCTTCATGGAGAAGTGAGAGTACTGTGGTGTTATTAATGCAGCAGAATTGTTAAGGATTAAGTGCAGCAGCAACTTGTCTATGTAGAATGCAGGAACAGAAGGGCCTGGTCATGTGGGCTCTTTCAAACGTAAAAATATTTAAGACATTTTGGTCTGTAATTATGTCCTCCTGGCATTGTTTCAGTTTGTTCCAGCTCCCTTTCTGGGGCTTGGGGGGCAGGAGTTGGTGGAGTTGGAGACAATGGCTGTTTGCGTTTGTCGCATTCTCACCGTCAGCTCCTGCCATTTTTTTCATGTTCTTGAGGGTTTACAGTTTTTGGGTTTTCCAAAAGAATAAATAATTCTGACATTTGAAATTATCACCAGCCCAAGACTTGTCTGTGCTTTGGAGTGGCTGCTCCAGAGCCAGTTCTGTGGGTGGGACTGTGGGGTTGCAGCCCCGTGGCCCCCCCGGTTCTGCCACACTGGCCCTCGCTGTGCCTGCCCCAGCAGCAGTGGGGGCTGCCCGGGCTTAGGGAAAGCTGCTGGCTTTGGAAAGCTCTGTCCAGGAACTTCTGAAGGCAGGCTGGGGAGCCCTGTGCAACCTCACCCCAGCTGGAGTCCAGTTAGCATAGGATTAATTGCCCTGTTCCACTGTATATCTGATTCATGAATAGTGTATGATAACTTTGTTTGCACAGGCTTGGGCCACTGCCACTATTTCCTAGAACACTGACCACCACTAATGTTGGCGTAGAATTACTAAATACACATTTTATTTTAAATTTCAAAAGGATCCAGGTCTGTGCTTCTAAAAGAATTGGCTCCTTTATCAGGTGCCTGCAGTTCATTGCTCTGAGAACACAAAAGGGAGCAGTAAACCAGTGTCAAAGCTGACACAGGCCCCCTGGGAGGGGACAGCAGAAAAATACCAGGACTGTGTTTCAGCTTCAAAATTTGCCTTTCTTCTCTTTGTGTTATTTCATTATATCATATACGAATTTTGTTCAGATGTAATGGTATTTCATTAGTCTGACAAAGTTGAGCTGTTATAACAGCCACATAGACATGGTAGGACATTTATTGAAATATGGTTATAAAAGTGGGTCTCTCTTAATCCTTTCTACTAGGAATGGACATGCTCTACTGGCTTTCATGTTTTCTAGACAAGAGGGAAAGTTAAACCGTCAACAGACTATGGAACTTGGTCATCACATCCTCAAAGCTCACATTTTTAAGGTAAAGCTTGCAGCTTAGTAGTCTTATGACCTACTCATATGAATGGGTCGTAGAGATTCTCCTCTGACTTGCGTGAATAATTTGTTAAGAGCTTATGCAAAATACTTGGTAGTGCTAACAATCCAAATTGTTACTTCTCTTTTTACTGAGTTGTACATAGAAACAGTATTTCTAATCCTATAGAGAGATCTCTTTCTATATCATTCCTGTTAGGGTCTGAGTAAGAGGACCGGAATTTCTTCCAGTCATCTCCAAGCCTTGTGGATTGGTTACAGTACTGATGGACTGTCCACAGCCCTGGCTTCTCTAAGAAACATATACACACCCAATGTGAAGGTAAGACAGTCAGCACTCTCATACAGTCAGTGCTTCATCGGCTGCTGCTGCTGGTTGGTGAATGTTGAAGTCAGTTTTAGCAGAAAAGCTGCTCGCACCTGGGCCTGAACTCCTTTGTTTGCCACGCCTTCATGTGCCTTTGTAAGTTGTGGTTGAAGTCCAGATCAGTTTTCCTTGAGGGTTTTGAGGGAAAGAAGGGTTTGCCCAGGTTCTGCTGTAGCTGTGCTCTGCAGCACAGGTGGGTGTGGGTCAGTTGGGAGGCTCAGATGTCCCACGTGGCCTTGCTGGGCACAGCTCAGCCCTGTTTGCTCCTGTGGGGACATGCCAATTGTAACAGGGAAATACTGTGAGAAGAAAGGATGTGAAATGCCACAACTTTGCATCATTATTTGAATCCCTGGGTTATGGAGGGGGAGATTTGAGTCGGTGAGCTGGAATTTGAGCCAGCTGCTCCTTTTGCTTGGAAATGTGTGTGTACATGAACACTCACATCAGGCTCTGGTGATTGAGATTGCTTTTTATGCAGTCTGGTTCTCTCTTAATGGAGACAGTTACATAAATCTGCAGAGTAACAGCAGATCACATGTGCATTTGTGGTGAGAGTAGTGAGTTTTCAGGGGAGAAATAAGTCTTCTATCAGGAGTGCACAGGTCAGTAATACAGTAATGGTTTACTAAGAGAAGATCCTAAACTCACATGTATTGCTACATATGCAATAATGGTGATGTCTGCCAGTAAAATCTGCATCAAAATTAGGGAGTAACAATGAGTACCTGAGCAAGGTGTCAAATTCAGACAAAACTGAGGAAAACATTGTTATGTTTATATTAAATTTTAGGTGAGTCGGCTGCTGATTTTGGCAGGAGCAAATGTGAATTACAGGACTGAAGTACTGAATAATGCTCCAGTGCTTTGTGTTCAGTCACACCTTGGGCATGAAGAAGTGGTCACTCTTTTACTAGAATTTGGAGCTGCTATTGATGGAACTTCAGAAAGTGGGATGACAGCCCTGAGTTACGCAGCTGCTGCAGGGCACATGAACATCGTGTCACTGCTGTGCAAAAGAGGTGCAAAGGTGAGCTGCTGCACAAGGACTGCAAAGTTTCCAGCCAAGAGAGTCAGGCAAAGACCTAAGAAAACTCTTGTTGATTGTAGAAGTACATAATTATCAGATAGAGGCCTGGGGAGAGTCCAGACTTCCTTGAAGCATTTTCCATGTGCCATTGATCAGAACCCTCTGGCAGATCTGTTCAGCCAGTTTTGGGTGCACCTCACTGTGCACTTACGTGACCTTGTTCTCATCAGCTTGTCTCTCTCTGCCTGACTGAGGGAATGTCAGAGCCCTGTAAGGTTGAGGTTGAGTACAGGTTGAGGTTGAGAGCCTCCCCAGCTCTCCTCACCCCCATCCAGTCACCTTGGAGCATCCCCAGTTCTCCTCATGCCCCTGAGGAGAACTTGTTCCGCTGGCCAGGCCTGATCTCCCCTTGGCAAACCCATGCTGACAGCTTCTGCTCACCTTCTTGTCCTTCCTGTGTTTGGTAGTGGCTTCCAGGATTCCATTTTCCATTGCTTTCCCAGGCACTGTCTGGCCTGTAACTCCCCAGATGTCCCTGCCTGCCCTGGAAGGCAGGAGTAGCAGCTGCTGTCTCCCACAGCTCAGGCAGCCATCTCTCCAGGCCCTTCACTGCACTTCTTAACCCCAAATGTTCCTTTTTCCCTGTGCAGGCCGACTGTGTGGACAAGAAGGGCCAGTGTGCCTTGGTCCATAGTGCCCTGAGAGGGCACCGTGGTATCCTGGAGTACCTGCTGGGGCTGGTGTGGGTGGCTCCGTGCCAGGAGCAGGACACGCTGCGGAAGCGCCAGGCGCTGCTCCAGGCACTCACAGCTGCTGCCAGCATGGGGCACTGCCAGGTGGGTTGGGAGCTCACACACTGCCAGGTGGGTTGGGAGCTCACACACTGCCAGGTGGGTTGGGAGCTCACGCACTGCCAGGTGGGTTGGGAGCTCACGCACTGCCAGGTGGGTTAGGAGCTCACGCACTGCCAGCTGGGTTAGGAGCTCACACACTGCCACACCTCTGTGTGAATGTAGCAGAATTGGGCAACAGCATGTGCAGCTGTTTTTGAAAGAGGTCTGGAAAGAATCACTGATCTTTACCACAGTTTTGATCAGCAGCTGGTGGAAATGCTGTCATGACTACCCAATAATATGGCTTCAGGGTTTGTTTAGATGTAATTTTCTGTTTACGTTTTTCCTCTCTGTTCTTGGAAGTTGTCCTAAATCCCCAGTGCTGCTGATGATTTTTGGTATCAATGATGTTTGTTTCTGAGTATGTTTCTATTTCAGGGTGAATTTTTTTTCATAGTATAACAAATTTGATATTGCATATAATTGCACATGCTTGACTTTTGACCTTATGTATATGTCAAGTTACAGACATCAGCTTAATGTCACTTTAGACAGAAATTTGGGAAGGGCAGTAAAGTAAACACATCAGAAATACTCAAAATGCTTTAGATATTTGGGTAATACAAGTATGTTGTCTGTTCATTGGGAAAATAAATTGAACCTTGATATAAAAGTAAGGAGTAAGTAAAGGTACTTAAATAAAGATCACACTGTGCTGAGGGGATTCCCTGTTATGTATTAAGTGATGTGCCAAAAGTGGATAAAAAACCCTCTTCAGTAAAGCCATTTCAATATTTCTTCCTTTTAGTTCTATTTTAATTGCTATAAGATCAAGACTTTGATCTTTAAAGTTGTTTAAATGGTTCACATATAGAAATGCCTACCTGCAGTCAATTTATGATATGGTATATAAGCCAGTGCTGTTGCACAATATAAACCTGAGGATTCTGAGCTCTGGTTAACTGGGATTAATGAATAGTTCCTTGGCTCTTGTAGAAATTCTTGTTTGCTATTTAGAGATTAAATGAAAGCAGTCAGCTCCTGCATATCAGCAAAACAGATCACATTAATCATACTTACCTGCAAATGTCCATGGTTCTCTATTCTTACGACATTAAGAAGCTCAATTATTGTTAGCTAGAGAAAAGGACTTGTGTGTTTCATGGATTTAAAAAAAAATGTTCTAGTATTTCAAATTCTAGGATTTTCCATCTGTTGCATACAACAGTTTTCAGACTGCCTGAAAATACCCAGATCCCTTGTCCTTTTCTGTAGCATCCCAAGCTTCTGTTATTGTGATTCTCCTCCCTCACCTGCAGCCTCAGTGACCATGTGCCCTGCTAGAAAATCTGTTTAAAACAGCCATTAGAAGAGGTTTTAGTTTAGTAATATTTCAGCAGGTGGTTTTAAAACATAGATTTCCTTAATAAAATAGTGATACAGCAAAACTTGATTTATAACTTATTTCAGCTTTAACAATTGCCACTTATCAGCATATGTTTAAACCATTCTGGGAAGGAATTTAGAGAAACAGGTAAGATATAAACAATGTGAAAGGGAAAACCAAGGAGTTACCATTTTGCAAATATTCTCTTTTTCATCCTTTATCTTAGACAATGGGGAATTTCCTCACTGAACTGGGATGCTTTGTTTTTATTTTTGGCATTATTTTGAGTATTCTGGTGTATGTAGGTCACATAAGAGCTCATTAAATCACAGTCATGCAAAACTACCAATTCACAGAAGGGCACTGGGCTTTTTTTAAACTGTTTTCAATAACACCTTCAAGTCATACTACCATCCTACTGAACTTGCTTTGAACAATACTGATTTTCTTTGATGATACACATAAGAGAGAAAGGCTCTCATTTTTTCCTATCTTTTATCCTTTGCTTTGTCTTGCAAGTGACAACTGATACTTTAGTGGCTCAGCACATGTCTGCTCCCTGGTTTTGTAGGTGGTCCACTACATCCTGACAGTTGAAAAGGATCATGATGTGGACATCAATGACACTGATGCCTTGTGGGGAGAAACAGGTATTTCCTTTGTCATATTTTTCCTAATTCGGGTTGCTCATTTGGGCTTTAGAAACTGGAGGGGCAAATCCTTTGCTGATCTTGCAGAAGTCACACACAAATGTGTTTTCTAAATAGTGTTGGCATGACTGGTGTGGTTTCAACACAACAGCAAAATTTTCATTTCAAGCTCCATTTAGAAGACAATTTGAGCAAAATATAAGAGGGGGGAAATTGTAATGGAGAAAGTATTTTTTTTGTCCTTTCCAGCTTTCAGTGAGGGTCAAAGTGAAAAGCTGGAAGGGGGGTTCAGTGACACCTCTGTGTGTGTGTGTGTAAAGGGACAGGCAGCCACGAGCTGGTGCTGATGCGGTGCTTTCTCCAGCCCTCACAGCTGCTGCGGGAAGAGGGAAGCTGGAGGTGTGCGAGTTGCTGGTGTCGCGCGGGGCGGCCGTGACGAGAGCCAACAGGAGGGGGGTGTCCCCGCTGCTCTGCGCCGTGCGCCACGGACACTGGCAGGTCTGCACTACCCGCGCACCCCGCGCTGCGCCCGGACTCCTGCCCCCTCTAGGGCCGCAGTAAATCGGGGCGTTTGCTCATAGGCATTTGCATCAGCTTCCCTTCCACACCCTGTGTATCCCTTGAAATAACGCTTAAAGTTCAGGGGCTGCACAGCGGCCTTCGTTGTAACACACCTGAAAAATAACTCCTGAGTTAAAATATTTTGTTTCCTAGACCAAGATCAGAGGCCATTTCAGATCTCTGAGAGGCTGCTGTGCAGAGAGACTGTTGGAGGCAGGAGCCTTCCTGCTGCTGGCCACTCCTTCCAGGACCAGGCCCTGGACTGCAAACAGTCAGGGTTTGACCCGCACAGAATTTCCCAGTGATTGCTATAAATAACACCTTAGTCCCCTGTTTTAAAAGTTCATGACATTGTGAAATCCCAGTCTACCAATTTCATAAAATCATACTGTCACTAAGGTTGGAAAAGCCCTCTGAGCTCCCCAAGTCCTACCATTCCCCCAGCACTGCCCAGGCCACCCCTAAACCATGTCCCCAAGTGCCACATCCACAGTGCTTTTAAATCCCTTCAGGGATGGGGACTCCACCCCTGCCCCGGGCAGCTGTGCCATTCCAGGGAAGAAATTTTCCTGACATCCAACCTGAACCTCCCCTGGTACAAGCAGCGTATTTTTAAATTGCTATTTTCTATTTCAGATTGCTAAACTTCTAGTGGAGCACGGGGCTGATGTGAATTTAAGTGACAAGCAAGGCCGAACACCACTGATGGTGGCTTCTTGTGAAGGACATCTGAGCACTGTGGAATTTCTGCTTTCTGAAGGTAGGAAATAAATAGTGGATGGAGGCTGCACGGGTGCACCAGAGACTGCATTGGTGTGTGAGGCAATTTTTCCTACTCAACAGAATATCTTCCTAACAAAGTTAATTTTAATTTTCCAGGTGCAGCTATTTCATCTCTGGACAAGGAAGGACTGACAGCTCTGAGTTGGGCATGTCTGAAAGGCCACAGGGAAGTGGTTCTGTATTTAGTAGAGAAAGGTGCAACAACTGATCAGACAGACAAAAATGGACGAACACCCCTAGACTTGGCAGCATTTTATGGAGATGCTGATATTGTAAGTATAACAACAGATAAATTAAGCATGTCCTAAATTTTCATAATACAAAATAGAACTTAGAAAAAGTATTGCCAACCAAAATGGAAAGAAAATTTGGGGAAATAGTCAAGATGCTTACAGCTGCTCACATCCCAACTGCAGCACGAGTGTTTGCTCAGAAAAGCATTTTCTAGTTGAGATAGAAGCCCAGAATTATGCTGCCAACCCAGGGAGGTCCCCTGACAGGGTCCTGGTCAGGTGGTGCCTCTGTGCAGCAGAGACCCCAGGGAGAGGTGTAGGAAGAGGAAGGCACTATGGACAGATCCAAGAGGTCATCAGGGAACTAGAAGGAACAGCACATGCAGCCTTTCACACATCTGTATTCCTGAGTTTGCAGACAACTTGATTCCCAACGGCACTTCAGGGGCTGCCGTGCAGGGAACTCACTGTAGCACTTAGTCCTGTTCAGCCTCTGGCAGAATTAACTTCCCATTGTAAATGAGCCCTCAGGTTCTGCACTGCCTTTGGCAGGTTCCCCACACTGTGTTTGTAGGGGACACTGGACAGACTCTGCTGGGGAGTGAGGGGTGTCCAGGCCCCTTGCTGTCCCTGTCCTTGCTGTAGATGGCTGAGCTGGAGCAGTGCCAGCTGCCATGTCCCCACTGGGGTCTGTGCTCAGCCACTGGCCAGGGGTGATGGTCACCAAAGAGGTCCCTGAGCAGGCCTGTGGCTCTGGGTCTGTGGCTCTGGGCCCTGCCCCAGTCTGGGCAGGACTGTTGGAGCCTCTTCCCTTCAGAGGTCACTGCTGGCCCCATTTGGACAAGTAATGGCCTTGGAAAAGGGCTGTTGTTTCCATCCAACCTGCCACTGCTGCCCATGCTGTGTTGCCTTCAGTGGATGTCACTGGACTCGAACATATGCTCAGTGTATTGGTAGGAGGAGAGGTGGTAGCTCAAATAGTTCACTGGTCTGCCTTTCCCACCACGAGTCATGTTGCAAGGCGTGTCTCGTTTCTTTCCCAGGTGCAGTATCTGGTGGACAAAGGAGCAATGATAGAGCACGTGGACCACAGCGGGATGCGGCCCCTGGACAGAGCCATTGGCTGCCGCAACACCGCGGTCGTGGTCATGCTGCTGAGGAAAGGAGCCAAGCTGGGTCAGTGGGACCGCCTGTGCCGGGAGGGACAGCTGCCTTCTGCTCTGCCAGAAGCAGTCGTTTCTGGAAACGAGTGTAAATACCTGGAAACACCAGGGTTTTGCTGGTTGTCTGTTTTGCTGATGCCCACTCAAGAGAAACAAGCTTCTTTAAGGTCAGACACACAAGACTCACTTTACAAGTGAGGAAATGAAGGAGTCTTATTCTGCTTGTTTCTTTTTAGTGTGCTGAGGGCCAGGTTTGGAGGAGTCACTCTGTACATGATTAGTGATACATAAGTCTGTCACTATTAATGATTTAGATTAACAAGTTTTACATTTAAGTAACATTCTTTCAATAAATCATAGAATCATATTTTTGCAAAGAGTAGGCAAAACAATGTATGTCCAAGTCATGTATTATCAATAGGCAATTACTTGGTGCCACTGTGTATGTGATAATTAAGCGAAACTTCAGTCTCTCTGAATCCTTATTTCACATGGCCTGGGTAGTAAGTGTGGCCAAACACAGGTCTGTCCTGAGGCCTGAGCTTTACGGTGGGGGCAGGCAGGGGAGAGGTGCAGTTTAAACACTCTGCACACTGTAATGGTGAGGATAACAGGAATAGTAGTTCCACGTGGGTGGAATGTCTCCTGAGGTAGGATTAGGCTCTCCCGTCTGATTCACAGCAGAAACACACTTTCTTCCCCTTTGTCAAGAGACCCTTAAAATTTAACTTGCAGGAAATGCAGCCTGGGCAATGGCCACCTCAAAACCCGATATCCTCCTGATTCTGCTGCAGAAACTGATGGAAGAAGGAAATACACTGTACAAAGTAGGTAGATTTGTATTTTTTCTGATAACAGAACCTTGGCCTTCTACCTGAAAGTAGATTCTTAATACCTTCTTTTCATCATCTGATATTTTACTGGTCTGTTTAAAAAGATGAAATAAAAATTGCATGTGTTGTACCTGATTTTTTCTGGTATTAGCAGTATGTATTATTAATGCAGGTGTTATCCTGGTTGAGATACCATTAAACATTTTGAGTTCAGAAACAAACACAAACTCTAGTTGCCATGCAGATTCTCTCATTGTGCTTGTATGCCAGTGTAGTCTGTACTGTATTTATTTTTTAAAAAAATCTGTTTTCTACTTGAGGGGCTCCTCTTGGTAGATGTCAAATACACACCCAGTTTTTTGCACGTGTTGCGATATTGAAAGTTTGTGACAAGGCTCTTGTTCCCCCCTGTGCAGAAAGGCAAGATGAAGGAAGCAGCGCAGCGCTATCAGTACGCCTTGAGGAAGTTCCCGAGGGAGGGCTTTGGAGAGGACATGAAAGCCTTCACCGAGCTCAGGGTTTCACTGTACCTCAACATGTCACGCTGTCGCCGGAAGACAAACGTAAGATCTTGCTGTTCCTCTGCTGCCTTTCTGGCTTTGGGGATCTGAGACTTCTTTCCTACTGCATTGTTTGGGTTGTGTGTGCACGTTTATTTGTGCTGCTTTAGGATTCTTTTCACTGTACCCTGATTTTGGGCTTTGTTGGCAGTTTATAAGATTGAGGGCATGGTGCAGTGGGGGATCTATCACAGCTGGTCTTAAGGCATCCAGTTACTTTGGAATGATGAACTGCTGGGTATGTGTGGTACTTTAAAAGACTGGCTGGACAATGCTGCCAGCACCCTTTGCTATCACACAGCCCGGCCTGGTGGCCGTGCCGTGGGTGCTCCCCGGGGAGGCAGAGCCTGTGCCAGGGGCTCTGGTGCTCTGGGGGGGCCGGACACGGACCCGGAGCCTGCAGCTTCCTCTGCCTGGGGGTGTAACCAGCGTGTTTGGTTCCACGGCCAGGACTTCGGAATGGCTGAAGAGTTTGCTACCAAAGCCTTGGATCTGAAGCCCAGGTGTTACGAAGCCTATTATGCCAGAGCAAGAGCCAAGAGGAACAGCAGGTACTGTTTGATCTGTGCATCTCTCTGTACGCATCTTTTTTTCACTTAACATTTTTAACAACTTGTTCTCTTCCACCAGTTCTATTTGGAATTTACAAAGAAAAGGTTTTTTTTGTGCACTTTCCATCTGTCTCCGTTAAAGTCAACCACACCCAAAGAGCAATACTGAATACTTGTTTATGTAATTACTGGGCAGTCCAGAAAGTAACAAATTGATATGAAGAGGGATTATTTTAAGAGTGAATGTGTCTGCTGCTCACATGACTCACCAGAATGTGGCCAGCGGTGTGTCACCCAGCCTTATCACTGCATTATTACCAAGTTTGTCATTTATTACTGGCTGGTTTTACAGGACAGGATATGTTGAATTATTAGCAGTTGAAGTTAGCTCCTCCTCTCTCCCCTTGTTTCTATCTCTTTGAGGCTGGAAAAATACCAAACTGTAGAGGTATAGCTGAAGGACAGGGAGAGGTGTATTTTTGATTCAGTGTCTCTTTGATTCACAGTGTCCCTTCTAAACAGATCAGTAAATAGTCATGAGGAGGGGTTCAGCAGGTTCTCTGCTCTGGAGGTTACTGTGAAGGGCTTGTGAGATAAAATGTCAGCTCCTGCTGTTCCCAGCAGAGACTCGTTGCCTCCCTGCACAGGCTGTCACGACACTCAGGAAAGGGCTCAGGGTTGGGCTGTGGTTCCACCATTGGGAAGAATTTCCTGAGGTGGAGAACATCCAGTTCTTATACTGTCACCACCTGCAGCAGGGAATGACACATCAGAGTATTTCTCTGCTAGTGGTGAAGGTGGATTAGTAGTAGGCAGTGCTGGGACTCGGATTTTCATTGTTTCCTTTTTCCTAAACAGAAAGCTACTGGCTGCTCTTGCTGACCTACGTGAAGCCACTCAGCTGTGTCCCAGCAATCAGGAGATAAAACGTCTCCTGGCTCGGGTGGAAGAGGAGTGCAAACAGTTGCAGAGAACACAGCAACAGAAACATCAGTCTCCCCAGCTACTGGAGCAAACCAACAACTCTGATAATGAGGAGGGTGTTGTATCAGGCGTGAATGAGAATTTTAGTCTTCAAGAGAGGGAGGATGAACTGTCACACCCTGATGAATCTGTTCCCCCTCTACAAAGGCTGCAATGTTCCTCAGCTGCCTCATCGTTCAGCAGGACCCCTCACGAGGGTGTTCAGCAAAAAGCTCCGTCTGTGTCCCCTCAAAGCAGAACAAGCACTAAGTACCTGAGAGAGCCAGGCTTGGTCATGCAGCCAACAAAGCAGGCACAGATTGTAAAAACTAATCAGCACCTGAGCTCCCTCCAGCCTGGATCTAAACCAGGAAGCAGTCAAGGTAACACCAAGGCACAATCATCCTTGCAGCATCTTCCCCAAAGTCCCTTGCCTGTCCGGCACTCTCGAAGTCAGCAATTGGAAGGGACCAGCACGTTGTCATCTGGAAGTGTTTCCACAGATCCCAGTGCTGAACTGTGCAGTGAGAAGTTCATGTTCAATCAGTGTTCCCATCCACAGCATCACAAGACTCTCTCTTCCCATTCTTTTGCCAGTAAGTCTAAACCCCCTGACAGGTCCACAGCCCCTGCTCAGCTGAACTTCAGTAACACGAGGCAGCAAAGCCATGGACCCGGTGCTGTCTCTCCCAGCTCTCCATCAGGCAGTGTGATTCTGGCCAGCTCAAGCAGCAGCTTCACCTCAGCCAGCAGCTTTTCAGGCAGCTTGAAGGGGCTGGGCCCCGATGTTCGACTCAAGGAGAGTACCATCAGTCAGGCTGCCGGTGCTGAGCACCGCCCTCGCAACACCCCCTTCATGGGCATCATGGACAAGACTGCAAGGTTCCAGCAGCAAAACCTGCAATCCAGTCGCACTTGGCACTCTCAGGCATCAGATGGGTTACCCACAAACACTGCTCCTGGGGGCATCCAGCCCTCGCACCTGGAGCAGCTCTCAGTCAAACACTTTGCAGGTAAAATCCCCTCTCTGGGTGCTGCCCCCGGAGACGGCACCCAGAGCAGTGTGCAGGTGAGAGACCGCGAGGAGCTGCCCTGCCCAATCCCTCCCCACGGTGCAGACAAATCCCCCGGCCCAGCTTCTCTTTTACAGGCCGATGCTGCAGCCAAACCACCGTCCCACAGCAGCCAGGACGGGCACCTCAGCCACAGCACCACAGCAAAACCAAAGCGCTCCTTCATTGAATCCAACGTGTAAATGCTACTTTGGGGATTTACGGGGTGAACCTGGCTCATCACAGCACGGGGTGTGTGCTGTTCTAACAACACTCACTAGCTGGGCACAGCTGCCTCCCAGGGAACAGTCAGTGCTGGCCAGTCCTTACTGGGATACAACCACTTCAGACTGTTCCTACCAGCACAGGACAGTGACAGTAACTGGAATAAGAGACTTTTGTAGAAAGAGTCAATCAGGGCTGTCCATTCAACAGCGCAGGACCCTGAGCAGAGAAATCCTTTTCATTACATTTTACCTTTAAATAAGTTTCCTTTCATGTAGGGCTTCAGTCTTGGCTTTTGGTTCTGTTGCATCTCACATACTACTTGTGCCTCTCCAGTGCTTAAGTGCTTACTTCTCACAGCAGTATTAAGGAAGATAATCTGCTGCAGAATACTCAGATCTGTACACGCATGCATTTTTTTAAATCAAAGATAGTATTTTATCACTTTTCTAGCAGGATCTAATTTGGGTTGCATGATGTACATTTAGGAAGCATAAATAATTTGTGTATGAGTAAACTATACGCAGCCATGTTTTGGCATGTAAATATAACTATTTTTAGTAACTAGAAGAAATCAAATAAAGAGTGACATTTGCATGTGTATTAAGAGGCTTTGACCATATTGGTTATTGCACTGAAGAACACAATATTATGGCCTATTAACAATAATCGCACTTTATGTAGGTTATCTCATCACCGTTGGGTGCTATTTTAAAGCAAAGTGATTTATTATTTGTGAAAAGGTACAGCAATTAAATGCTTAGTAAGTGTTTTTGTGGAAACCCAAGAAATGGATGGGGTGAAGATGAAAGTTTGAGGAGAAGTGTACGTGCAGTTGCATGACAGGATGAAGTTGTGAAGTTTTTTTGGTTTTTAGTGTTGGAGCAAATAAGGTTTTATATTGGCAAGAACGCTGTGCAGAGGAACGGCTGCAGTGACATTCCTGTGAGTGCAATTCAGCTGGAGAGCTCAGCTTTACACTCTGCCCGTGCTGCGTGGTCACAGCGCTCTGGGTACACTGTCAACAGCTGTTCCCAGCTCTGCAGGTCCTTCTGGAGTTTGCATCATTATGCTTTAGCTTATTTATTGTTTACAGTTTCTTTGATATTTTGTACAATTCCTATATTAGTCTTGTCCTGTAGTTCTATTTTTGCACAGCTACTGTATTTTTTCCATACAAAATAAAGATGATTGATATACCTGTGGGATGAGATGGAGTCCCTGATGGGAAAGGATGATACAGATCCTATACTTTGCTATTTCTTACCTTCTGAAAGACTGTAGACTCAAAAGTCATAAATGTAGTGAAAATTTTAAGAAAACTTTATTTGAAAAACTGTGATTGAGTACCTCATTTTTTGAACAGAAATACCACAAAGGAAAAATAACCAATAACTTTAAATGGGAGCTTCCAACCAATGAAGGTTTTCTTTGAAACAGCCAGAGATTAGAAGAGAAACAGAGCTTTTTCTTTCCAGTTGCTTCTGAAACAATTAGTTCCTTTAGCTACGCAAGATTCCAATTAACATTAACCTTCAACATGAAGTGGTTTAGTATTTCTGCTGCGTCTCCAGCCAGCGACTGATGGCCATTTTTAGTGTCCTGTTTGGTGTGAGCATAAGAGAGGGGAGGGGAAGATTGGTCATGGGGCTAGATCGTCTCTTATTGCTGATCCAGTGTTCCATTGCTTCCCTTTCATAGGAATAGCCATCTACAGAGAAAACACCAACAGAAGCTCCGTTAGAGAGGCTTGGGCACTGTGGCACTCCACAAACTTCAGCTACTGAAATGTAAAAGGGAAGTAAGGAAATACATCCAAATGGGAAAATTGAGATTTACAGTAAGGACATAGTCTGTGAAAGCTTTTCTGTGAATATAAACAGTTCAAGCTAGTGGCCTGTTTCTGTCTCTGACTGCAAAGCACCAAAGTATATTATGCACATGTTAAATAAGATTGTCTTTTCAGTTTGAAGGATCCATAATGTGAAGTAAAAGCTCATTAACAGCAAATGCCTAACACAGCTAAAGCCTGCTGTCCCCTGAAGACTTATATTTGCAAAGGCACATAAAGGAAGAAACATGAAAAAAAGGAAAAAAATTGCTTGATAAATTGTTTTTCTCCCTGTCAGAGATGTCCTGTGGCAAATTAAACACTTCCTGCAATTCTCTTTTGTTGCAACAGCTATTTCGAATAGATTCTCTTTCTGGTAAGACAGGCCTCAAGTAATTAATTTTAATCCATGTCATGTAAAGACACACCTGCTGCAATGACAGGATCCTTCATAAGCTCCCTTGTTATAGGACACAGGAACTCATCAGGCACAGGAACAGCAGCTGCCATCGCTGCCAGCCTCAGTCCTTCAATCTTCCGGAGAACTTTACTGCGCAGGCCCAGAGACTCTGAAAAGGCAGTGAGACATGAATGGCCAGCACAGACACGCCAGGCACCTGCTCCAGGAGACACAGCTCCATCCCACCACCCCCCAGACCAAAGCCCCCCATCCAGCCCAGCCCCAGGCTCATTCCTGCTGCCCGAGAGGAACTCGGAGGAAGGAAAACCACCAGCGGAACCCACACAGGTGCTGTGGGACTGTGTGGTGACAGACTCCTCAAATTAATTCAACTGCAATTTGAGTAACACTGAAAAATCCTGTTCATCTTGGGCAGACAGGATTTTCCTATTTTGTAAATGTTTGAGGTGTGGCAGTTAGAGAGCAATTCTTCAAGTCAGTTTTATCAGGCCGCAATTTTTATACCTTTGTTGATTCTTGTTCCCACAAAGAACTCTATTTTCAGCACGTTATTCAATTCCCACAGAACCTTCTAGTCAGTGGTAATTGACTGGCCTTAGCGGGTGATGCTGCAACAGAGTTTAAATGCTAAGGAAAGCCTGCAGAAACTGAGGTCCCCAGGCGTCTCTCACAGATGACAAGGGCTGAGAGATTCCCAGCACCTCTGTTGTTTCTGGAATTCAACAAGGCTGGCTGATACACAGAGAAACTGTGACCTGATACAGACCAAGTCACCACACACACACAGAACAGTGGTACTGAAATAAAAATGCATTTCGGGGGGAAAAATCCATGTATGGAACTGCTAACTTTCTTTTATTACAACATTGCAAAATACTTTAAAGATTTAAAACTATTTGAATTTCCACACTCTTACCGATTTTTAATTCATTAGCAAGACTTTCCTTAGTGAGATTCAATAGTTCCTTGCCATCAATGTTATTCATTTTGAAGAGCTCAACAAAGTCTGCCAAATCTTGTGCACAGAGCCAGGCTGAAACATCATTCTCTGTCCAGTCCTCAACAGCCACCTTAGATTCAGTTTCTACAGGACTTCCTTTGGAAATGAAAAAGACAGTTAAAAAACAAAACAAATGAACCTCACACCAAAAATCCCCAACCAAATCAAACAAAAATCTCCACAAAATCTAAAAAACAATAAAACCCCTCAGTTCTAAGAAACCATGTTATTAACGAGCCCTGTTTTTAACTGTTCTCAGTACTATACATTCCCCATATAATAAAAGAAAGGCTTGTTAGGCATTATTGGGGGGGCACAATAATTTTTGTCTTTTACCTATCAATTTTCAGAGTTTAGAGGAATTTAATCTCTAAGACTCCTACATGCCTGTCAAAGCTGAACTGAACCAAAATCCAGAAAAGTGTCAGCAGAAAAGGTCATCTCACACCTCCTTAGAAGGCAGACCAAAGCCAAAACTAACTCTCGTGCTTTGAACAAGGTCGTATGCACCCTTGTTCCACAAATTTTGGGTGCTGATGTATTTTGTAACAATTACCCTGGGCGTTTTTCAGATATAACAGCAGGTAAGCTGTTTTTCTTGACAATTATGCTTGCAATTAACATATTTTCTGTTTAACTCATCACAAACGATGCTTGTCCAAAAAGTCCTTCAGCACTCTGGCAATAATATTCACCTCTTAAATGCTGTCCAGAGAGTGAGCAATGGTAAATATCAGAAAAGAAGATACAACGGATAAATTAAGATACAGGTAGTATGTTTTTCTTTAAAAAAATAACAAAAAGAATACACCTCTGTAGGATCTCAGTCAGGTCAATTCAGGGAAAGGGCAACAGGTGCACAATCCTGAGGTTACACATTAACTGCAGGTAAGAATGTAGAGGTTTTCATCTTCAGAAGGTGCTCTGAATCTAAAGAACAGATTACAAAGACTTCACACACTGACCTGCACAGGACTGCTTAAGGTCCAACTGCCATATGTGCACAGTTTTATCCATTGAGCCTGTGGCAAGTAAGTGACTATGTGGTGCAAAAGCACAAGTTGTAACATATCTACAAATAAAAAAATAAGGGTGAAAATTCACAAGAAAAGGATTTATTTTCTTTATTAACAGTGAAGCAGAATAACCATACTGAATTCTTACCTGCTATGCTGAGACAAAGTATGAAGGGTATTGCCAGTACTCTGTAAAAGAGGGTTTGTGTTTTTAAATGTTAAAGAATAAAAAGAACACGCCTTCATTGGTATGCTTCCTCTCAAAATAAGAAATACTGCTTCTTGAAAGGTGACACAAGTTACCTTCAGAGAAGTTACACAACCTTGCCAAAGCTGATCAGCAGCAGAGGCAGGAATGCAACTTGAATTTGCTGCCTGCAGCCCCCCTGGATCCCCTGGAGCAGGGCTGCCCTGCCCCGTCAGCAGACACGGAACATGCAGAGCAGTGCCAGGAACACCAGCTGAAGGAACCACAGCCATATGGGCTGGGGAAGCTGAAAACTTATCTTTCATTTTCAGCAACGTGATTATTACTTTTAATACTAGAAAGTACTAGAGGTAAAAAGCACTTAGAGGTGAACCATGAAGGATGTAGTAACATTATTACAGAAAGTACTTAACAGTATGTTTTTTAAAGAAAAGACACCATATGTAACATAAAAGTTTTCCTGAATTCTTTTTTATACTTCTATTTTATGTGCACTTTATATATAATCAACTAAAGACTTTCTGTGATCCCTGTGCCTAATTTTACATTCCTTGCTTTGGAACCCAAGCATGTTAGCATAACCAAAAAATCCTTCTCCTTCAATACAAACATAACTTGTAAATATGGAATTAATAATACCCTACTGTGAAGAAATCAAATAATGAATCTTCCAAATGTAGATAAAAGTGAGAAAGACTGGTCAATTCTCAAGAGACACTTTTCCTTAGACTCCTCCCCTTCCTCCCCCCAAATGCACAGTAAATATTTTGGGATTATATTGTTTCTATTCTTCAATATTCCTTCATGTTGATAAGACATTGCAGAAGCAGTGCTGATATTTAAAGATGATAGCCCAATAAATGATTTTCATTATGCTATACTTACAGTTTTATAGATTATGACACACTTGTCCACAGACCTTTAAAAAAACCCAAAACACATTGACATTAAAATGATGCTTAGAGGGAAAAGGAAACTTTTTCATGAAAAAGGGAGGAAAAAGCCTTTTCCACAAATGAAGATCAAACAGGTTTCTTAACACCACTTTCTGAATTAGCTATCTATCTCCTCTCCACATGTGTCCACCTTAAACAACACTGACTAGCTGTCCCTCCAGCATGATGGGAAAACCAGCCAATACAAATCTCTGCCCTTGCATGAGAATTCCCGAGGCAGAGGATTTGCACAGTCCTTTTGCAAACTGGCCCCACTGTCTCTACCACGGCTCTACTTCATGTCTTTGCAAGCAGCATCTGTAAAGCAGATGCACAGTCTGGTTATCCAAAATCTATTCTCAGCCCTTCTTATTTTTGAGGCCTTTTCCATTTGCAAAGCAAGCCAGAGGAAGCAGTGTAATGCAATACATAAAATACAGCTGTGCAATGCAATCAGTACATACATATTTCATGAAATACAAATTGTACAGTTATTTACCATGGCAGCAGCATTTCCTGAAAGACTTTACAGGATAGGCATTTCACTAACAACAGTGTAAGTGAAAACAATAATCTGTATGTCTAATGGAAAATAAAATAACTACATCGCAAACATTCATAATGATCTTCAAATACTAAAAAAGACTCCTTAGAAAGAGTGTACAGCAAAATGTCAAAGCAAGCTATTGTCTCCTGGAGTTTGTTTAGTTTTATTTGCTGGCAATTATGGTCTTTTCCTTTCCAAGACATCAATCCTGCAGTTGTAAAAGACAGTTCAAATGCAGAGTGGACCCACTGTATTTGCTACTTCAAGCTGCCACTTAGTTTAGAAGTGATTAAATACTTGTCATGAGAAGAGCAGAGTAAAAGCATACAGTCACTAATATTTGTAAGACCATCAGCGATCGCAGCTACCTGATTGATAATTTCCCCTCTCAACAGCTTAATCTCTGAGGAAAGCCACTAACAAGAAGCTGCTGCTGACCACCCACCAGCCCTCTGCGTGTGACCATGCCACACCTCTGCACACAGCTCCCTGTTCGAGCCCCCCTCCCCTCAGAGCTGGGCTGGAGCCCTGGCAGCCCGTGGTCAAAGCCAGCAGCTTCCCCTGTTCCCCTCACACACAGCTCAGCCTGCCCTTGGTCACTTCCTCATGCTTTCCACAAACACTCTGTGCCTGGACGTGCCTTCCAAGCCCACTGGCAGGCTTTTTTCCATGAGCTTCCCCAGACCTGAGTTTGGCTGACTGGCCTGCAGTTCCCTGGATCCTCTCTCCTGCCCCTCTTGGACACGTGACATTTGCATCTTTCCAGTCATCAGGAATCCTCCCACCACCTTCACCCTCCAGGGTTTTTCAAACAGAATAGTGATGTTGCAAAAACACTGGCAACTCCCTTATCTCCTTCTAACAAAGACTAATAATATGAGTCTCTAACTGATGGTTCATGATTCATTTTTTGGGTCATAACCATTCTTTTGTACAGGGCTGACATCAAGAACACAGATCTACAGTCATTTTAATCATGCACTTTTCATAGAAAAAAGGCTTGTGTTGCCATACCCTGGGTGTGGATCAGTGAAGACATTTTTAATTTCAACCAAATCCATCAAAGACAAAATCTCAAGGTGTTTAACTTTCTCAAAAAGTTTCTGAAAGGTGTGAGAAAGAAATCCTAAATGGTGTCCCAGAGATGCTAAGATTGCAAAGTAGATTTGCATTTGCAAAAGGTGTTGGTGTACCCACATAAATGCCCCAAAACCAGGAAATCATGAATCTCCTCACAATACTCAAGAAAGCAGAGCTTGTAACACCCTAGATTTCAAACTCAATTACCCATAAGACAGGCCACTTGTAAAGACACTTCAATAGCTCTGGAGGTCACAGAACTATTCCTTAATTGTTGTTAATAAATATTTAGAAATCTACAACTTGTTTGAACTTTCTGTTTTACAATACTGAAGCTTGGACCTGGACAGCCATCTGCACAGAATTTAAACAAGGTGGTGCTTACCCTGAGACCAACATCTGCCCATCATATGAAAATGCACAAGCCAGAACTGGGGCAGAATGTCCATTCAATGTGCATTTATATTTTAATTCAGCACCTAAAAATACAAAAAGTCAATTATTACATATTGGCACATCTGACAAAGTACAACAACATCTGCTTTTAGAAGCGTAAAGCTCCACCAAAGATGTGACTCTGTGACATACTATCTACAAAGAAGGCAATAAAAGATCACAGAGGCAACTTAATGACTTCATTTTAGTATCTTCAACTCCCTCACTTTGTAGTCTTAGCATGTCTCAAAGGGTTTTAGATAACTGTGTATCTGCACACACTCTATTCATCCTTACAGACTTTTATATAAAAGATTACAAAAAAGTATCCACTGAAAATGTTTCTGGTCATTTACTCTGTCTCTACACTGCAGTTTTAGCAGGAGCCAAGACTGTTTTCATTTCTCCCGCACTTGCTCAAGGTCCAGGATACACTGAAACATGAAAGCAAACCTCTCTCTGGCCTGGCAGATTCAGAGGTTTCAACCTACTGACCTGTTCAAAGGCCACAGGAGAATTTTTTAAAAAAATCTTTACTTTCACTATTCTTGGTAAATAGATGTCTAAATAAAATCTAAATGGTGCACCATCACCAAGTGCTGAATGCCTCTGCTGGTCTCCTGCTACCAGTTCAGAAACTTTTCCCTGGACTAGCTTCCCACTGCTACAAAATCCTCTCCTCTTCCTGCCTTCTCCACCTCTTCCTTCCCTCACTTATATTGCTTTTTTATGACCTTCAAACTTTCAACTTGTGGTTGTGCATCCAGCAGTATAAATTTAATCTTTGATTTAAATTGTCACTAGAGACTTAAGGCACTGGCATATGAAAAAAAACACTGCTATACACACCTAAGAAATCTGCAAACAAAATAAGCCAGAGTTTGACCTGATTATCTTGTCCACAAGAGGCCATCTGGAAGCATTTGAATCCATTTTCACTACCTGATAAAATTAAAATACATTAATGGGAGCCAGAAGCACTGAAAATAACAGCATACCAGTAAACTACATCAGCATAAAAATCATTGAAGAAGTTCTAAAACCACTTAGAAGAAAGAAATTGGTATCACTCTTATACTGTTTCCTGAGCAAGTAGATGAAGACCAGAGCTGTGCTCGTATTTTAAGTCTTCTTGATGGTAAATGTTTCATTCCTCTATCTACTGAGTGCACCAACACACTCTTTTAGCCTTAATTATATGGTTATATCCATATTCTCTACAGTTCAGTAGTTCTCAAACTTAACCACAGATGCATGTACAGAATTTGCAAGTATCTGACAGGGAATTTTCATACTTTCAGATGTTCAATTTTTCATTTTTATAAACTAAGTAACATTCCCTGGCTGGAGTCCAGCCAAACACTCAGTAAATACTGCATTAACATATGAAATTCAATGGTAGTGGTTTTCTAGCTTTCCTCTCAATCCAGCGAATATGAACATTTCTGAATTTTCATGTTCCATGAGTGGATTGTTAGAAGGATAGTGGTTGGATGGTCTGAGGAAGTCCCCAAGATCAATCCAGGCTGGGGATGAACAGATTGAGAGCAGTCCTGGGAGAAGGATTTGGGAGTGCTGGGAGGTTGAGAGGCTGGACACTGCATCCCTTGCCAGGTTCAGTTCCAGCTTCGCCTCGACCTTCCTCACCCATCCCTACACAATCACACTTCATCTCTAGACTCTTCCCAGGTCACCTGTCCTTGTTCCCATTGCCTGTGCATTTGCTTCTCTCCTACAGTTTCACCAGCAGGTCCCTACTGAGCCATGCTGCTCCCTTGTCTCCCTTGCCCCATTTCTTGCTCCAGAAGGTCACTGGCTCTTGTGCCCTGCTGAAGATTTCCTTGCAGATCCACCCGCTCTGGGCCATTCCCTTGTCTCTGAAGGCAGCCTTCCAGGAGATCCCAGTGACAATCTCCCTGAAGAGCTGGAAGTCTGCCTTCCTAAAGCTCGGGAGTCTGACTTTACTCCTTACCTCACCTATATTCTTCAAGACTGCAAACTCCCCCAAACCCCACAACTGCTCTAGATATGAGGAGCTTCTGGGCACCGGTGACTGAATCCACTTCAAAGGCAGAACCACCTGTTACAGCCTAAAATTCAAAGAACCCATCAGGCACTCTGGATCAAAACCTGCTCTGAAGTAAGTACGTAGAGAGTCTATCTAAAACTACCTCAAGTTGTACTCGATAAGCACTACTTGTATGCATTTTATAACATGCTTTATCTGCTGAAAATCACAAAAGTTTCAACCCTTCTGATTAAACAGCAACACAAAAGAAAATACGTTGACTTTCAATAACATATGGATTAAAAAAAATAGAGAATGATCATAAAACACCTAAGGAAATGCTAATATACTAAATGTATTTACTAAAATATAAATACTAAAAATAGTGTAAGAAATACTTGCTTTGTTGCCTGTTTCCCTCTATCTTGACAGAAGGCTGAAGGGTTGGTCATGTAATTTTTAAACCAAGAGAATAATCTCAATATGAAATGGGAGTGGTGAATATTACACTCTGCTCAGTTTCAGCTGCAACACGGTCTTTTGCCCCCAGATGCAACTCTTTGTTCATGGTGGAGCTTTTTGTGTGGCATTTTCACTAAGAAAGATCCGACACCTCTGAGTGGACACACATTTGTTTGATTTGGTATTGTCAGTCACTAATTCTCTGAACTGAAGTGTATGCTCACATCCTGCTTCCTCAGCTCCTTCCTGCTTCTGTCCTGCTTTCTTCCCTGCTGCTTCTCCTGCTGTCTTCCTGCTCTGCAGCACCTCCTTGGACAAGGTGGTGCACAGACAGCAGTTCCTGTGTACATATTGCTGGGTCCAGCACTGAAATATTCAAGCAGCTGCTCAGTTCTAGCTTCTGGGGCCTTTGAAAGGGCAGCTCGTGGGCTCCAAAAACAAAGGGTGCATGTCTTGATGGAGACCACTTCATCTCTACAGCAGATCCAGCAAGCACAAAGTATTCACACATGTACACTTGTTCAGACAAGCTAGGGCATTACTTCCTCAACCTGACAATGAGGCTTCTGCCCAATCTCCTAACCTCCATTAAAAGCAGGTGACTTTGTAGTCAAATGTTAAAACAGCTCTAAGACTTTTGAACAGCTTAGTGGGACACAGGAGTTTCTGGGCTCCCCCAAATTCCTCCAAGTGAGAAAGTCGGGTGCAGGAAAACAGTCTATCTATCCATATCCCACAGCTCAAGCATTCAGCTTCTTAGGTTTATAATTCTCTGCGTTGTTTTAACACAGTCCTGCTCCTTGGGGAACCAAAGCATGAAAGATGAAAATGGCAACGATAATCAAGCACTGCATCCTCTATCACCCCTGTCTGTCCCTGAGATCAGCTCACAGACACTGCCCAAACATTGTCTAAAACCCTGATAGGATAACTAGCTACTCAAAGTTATCACCTTCTCTATTGACCTAGTACCTTCCTTGCCACCAACCTGACCACAACTTTTACTTGAAAATATTCACAATACTCTAAACTCAAGTCTTCCCAAGGTCATTTGTATCTTGAGCATTGACGACAAAAAGATTATGAAAACAAGAGCTAGAAAAAAATAAAATAAAACAACTCTTTTTTTTTTTTTTTAAAATGCTCCTTCCCAATGAGTTAAGTAACTAACCAGATATTGGATGTGAAGAAATATCACAGCAGGTAACACCAAGATCATGTGCTTTTTCATTATACAGGCATCTCATTTTATCATCCCAAATGGTTAAATCACCACTTGATGATCCAGTGACAAAGAAATTTCCACTGGGAGAAAATGCACAAGCCACCAAAGAACCATCTTTAACATTCCCAGACCTGAAAAGCAAGGGTACACAGGCTTTGAATTTAAAATAAGCAAAGTCCTGAAGAAGTGATCTCTCAAACACAATCTGATACACTAAGCCAAACTATTTTAAGTTTTGCATGTTGAACTTGGTAATAGAAGGAAGAGAAACTCAGATCAATATGGGAAGAGATGCCAAATAAGCACTGCAGCAGAAACCAGACCTGCTCTTTGACTGTACGAGGAAAAACATGAGATGGCACCCCCAGGCAATAATTTTTACTGAGTGAGAATAATTTTCAAACTAAAGATATTTGCATAGACTTTACATTTATAAGCAACATTCTGTGGCAGGATACATTTTCAAAGTCAAAGATAAATACACACTCTCACAACGCAGACTTACATGTACACAAACAAGGGAAAAAATACTCCCATAATTCCTCTGTTCTGTTTTTAAAGACAAAACAGAACATTTACTAACCCATATCATAAGCTGCAGTCGAAAAAATACTTTGTGATTTACGATATAGGGTTAATTTTGAACAGCATGTACAGAAGAGAACGCAATGTGGAAGAAAACATTTCTCTATTTTACCTAAGCCAAAGCACTTTGCAAAACTGATCTTTAAAGAAAATTTGTAGCAGACACGGAAGTGTGGTCAGTCCTCAGGAAGGAAGTGGGGTGAATCTGAGATCCTTTACTTTATCTGGTAATAACCTAAAGTCAGCTGAAAGTGTCTCACTCCATCTAATGGACAGCAGATCCAACTGAGCATGCAACTGAGCTGCATCTTTAAGTGCAGGAAGAAAACCACAGCCGTAAGTAACAGTCACACAGCAGAAAATGTCAGTCTTCCTTACTCTGTCACTGTATCTTGTAGAACAGCTGCTCATTCTCTTTTGCTGATAGAAATTTTATTTACTGTGAGAGGTGTCAAACAATGTCACAGAAGTCAATAAATCTTCCTGAGAGTCTTGCTAGTCAGAACCAGGACCTTCTAAAAAGCACTAGCTCCCTTAATTCTATCATTAAGAATACTATCAAATCCACTAAAGTGCTTCCCATTTTCATATCTACAATCTTTTTTCCTTAGTGCAGCTTTTAAGACTTTCCTTCTCTCACACAAAAAGCTGCAGATTCTGCACTGAAAACGTAACAGTAAAATGAATAGCCCCGTACATGCTCGGAGCATGTATTTAAGACTTGCAGGCCAGGTATCAGCATGGGAACCACTGAACAGAAAACAGGGAACGCTGAGAAATACACATAAATTTGTGTATTTCAACAACAACTTGCTTTCATGTTGTTCATATCCATCACGGAGATTATTTAAATAGCCATCTCACTCCACAATTTGAACAGTCAATTACAACGGCAGAGCAGATAAGAAATGGCGACCTGTGTTGTAATTGCCATCCATATTATTTGGTCAAGTGACATAACACTGTGGCAAAAGGTGTTCTCTTTTTCAACATCAGCACAATCAGCTGTTGCCAAAGAAACAGAGGATCACAGACTGACATTAAATGGTTAACTAATATCCTCTGACAAAATTTTGAAGTACCTTGATAATTTCTATGTGATACTGATCTTGGCTTTTCAGAACAGGACATGTGCATTTTTCTATCTGCAATTACAAATTACAATAAAAAAACCTCATCAGCTGAAAATACATACACACATACACATCCCAAAACATATAATTAAGCTGACTACTGCTGGCCCATTAACACTCTGAAATGAACTTCTAATAGTTGAAGGGGACAGGATTGGGATGTTCAAGTTCCTTTCTTATTTCTCTACAATGTAAACAAAAACAATTTCTGCTTATAAAAAAAGTATAGTTTCTACATAGTCACTATACATTCACCATTCAGTCAGAAGGAAATTAAGGATGTAGGTCTAACCCTAACCCTAACACTAAACTGCATATATTAAAAGCATACATTTGCAAGAAATGACTTTTTAATATTTGTGTTTTTCCCTTCAGCAACAAGCATTCTGAATAAAAAAACGTCAGTAGTAAAACAGATAAACCCTTACAGTTCAGAATAGTAATGACTGAAATTCCAAACTTTTCTTAAAGATAAAACTAAGAAAAAAAAATGTAAGCAGTCCTTCTTTATCATCTGAAAACAACCAACCATTTCAGCATTTCTTTATGCATTTAAAAAAAAACAGTGGCAAAAATCTGTAAGAATTCTGTTATTGACAAATGTCCAGATTTACATGATTACAAGTAACTATAATAAGCTATTTTAAAAACCTTACAGTTCCCATCTAAATCAGTCCTGTGGAAGTCAGAGAAGCCACAAAGGCAGTAACACGCTTGACAGGGGATTACCAACACCAAACACCTTCTGCTTTCACAAAGAGCTGCTCCACCAATCCTAAGCGAAACTTCAGTTTGCTCAAATCCATAACTACTTTCCTAACTTTAGAGTACTTTAGTTGTGTCCCTGTGGCTCTAAAACTTAAATAATGCGTTGTCTGAATAGAGATGACAACAACTGGCCTGAAGACCTTCCTGAAAGACAGAGTTGTAGAGGAGGACTTAGAGGATCACTCTACGGTTCATGCTTTTAACTGTGCAATATCAATAAATATGCTCATCTGCTCTGTTTCAAATGTTTCTGGGAAAACCATGTCATACTTAACTCTTTTAGCTCCAATAATCCTTTCTGTCACTGTTATGTCTCAAACTGTATGGTTTTAGGACGTGTCCATAGTTTCCAAACTGATTGCTGGATTACTGTCAAGCTTCTAAGACCTTCCTGGGCTCCAAACGACTAGTAATTAAATATTTAATTTATGCTAATTTATACCATTATGTATAATGCAACATAAAGCACATAGTACAGTCAGGCTCCACTAACTGTACATGACCCATCAGAGTTTGCTCGCTCATTGTTTAGGAACCATACACAATGCAGTATGCAATGCATCCTGATTACATGTTAAATCAATGAAATTAAGTTTTTAAAAAATCAGGATTCAGATGTAAAACAACTTAGTAAAAATTAAAGCTTCTCGAGTTTGCATTAGCTTAAAAAAATCCCAAACAAAACCAACCCCCCAATATAACAAAAAACCCAACAACAAACAAACCAACCAACCAACCCACCAAAACACCCTCCAATGCCCCCGAAACCTAAAACGTCTCCAATTCTGTGTCTTCTAAATCGCCCCCCCATTTCTTCCAGCTGCCCCCCCGGTGTGAGTGCTGGAGCCCCGCTCGCAGCTGCGGTGGCTGCGCAGGGCAGCGCTGCCCGGGGGAGGCGGCCGGCACTGACCTGTGCAGCGCCAGCGAGCGCGTGTCCCACAGCACGAGGCTGCCGTCGGCGGCCCCCGCGAGCAGGCGCGCGTCGCGGGGCGAGAAGCGGCACACCCTGACAGGGCTGGCGCGGGGCTGCCCCAGCACCGCCAGCCTGCGGCCGTCGCGCGTGTCCCACAGCGCCGTGGTGCCGTCCGTGGAGCACGAGGCCAGCACGCGGCCCGACGGCGAGAAGCAGCAGCAGTGCACGGCGTACGCGTGGCCTCGCAGGGGCGAGTACGGCAGCTCGGCGAAGCTGCCCAGAGAGTAAACGCGAACCGTTTTGTCCAGGGAACAAGTAGCCAAGCACGACGACGAAAAGGCGCAGCAGTTGACATCGTCGCTATGGTCTGATAAACTGTGAATTAATGTCGCCATCTTCCGCAAAAAGGAAATCTGAAAAAGGGTTTACAGTCAGAATTAACTTTCCTATTTCGTAAATGAAACATACTGCCTTACCAAGGCACATTCTCAGGGTCGAGGGAAGAAAATTGATATGCGAAGGGGAATTTTTCATCTGACCATCATTTAAGCATAGAATCATAGAATGGTTTGGAAACAAAGGCTCGCTGTATTGTAACTTACCTCACGAGTATAAAGGGAACTCGCTGAGCATGAGGATGACTCGGCAGGATGTGAAAGCTTTTAGAAAAACAAGATGTGCTAATGGGCAAGTGGTAATCCGGAAATCGGCCTTGCTCTGGTCTTATGAAAGGCCAAAGATAAGAAAGAACAGAAGACCTGCTTTTTTAAAGCAAGGTAAGAATCTTAGACACTGGAGCTCTCCAACAGTAAAATCATGAATCCACAAAAACGTGAAGTCATGAAATGCAATTGAAAGGATGTCTTATGACCGGTCAATTAACCACGGAATGTACGATGCCCTTCCCGAAATTTACTATGTAAGCTGAGATTTTTTCTGCAAAGTTGTATTTGAAGGGCACAGACCCTGTGCACTTCCCACTGGTGTTAATAAAGGTACTCTGGCTTATAGTCCAGCTGTGGGTTGATTCCTTTGAATCAGTTTGGGTTGGAAGGGACCTTAAAGCTCATCCCACTCCAGCCCTGCCATGGGCAGGGACACCTCCCACTGGCCCAGGTTGTTCCAAGCACTATCCAACCCGGCCTTGGACACTTCCAGGGACCCGGGGCAGCCACAGCTTCTCTGGGCACCCTGGCCAGGGCCTCACCACCCTCACAGGGAGGAATTTCTGCCTAATCTCTAATCTAAACCTACTGTTTAAATCCATCCCCTCTTCTATCACTAAATACCCTTGGAAAAAGTCTCCCTTCAGCCTTTTTTCAAGTGTGTGGCTGGAAAATTTCCCAGTGAAGATGGAGACAAATGACACACTGACAGCCTCAGCCTTCTCCATGTCCCAGGTAACCAGGTCTCGTGTTGTCTTTCAGAGAAGGCCCACACTTTCTCTGGTCTTCCTTTTATCACTAACATACCTATAGATGCTTTTCCTGTTGCCCTTGACATCCCTAGCTGGATTTAATTCAATCAAGACTTTAGTTTTCCCAACCTGATCCCTGGCCGCTCGAACAATCTCTCTGTATCCTCCCAGGCTACCTGTCCTTGCTTCCATCCTCTTCCTTTCTGTGTTTGAATTTGTCCAGGAGCTCCCTTCTGCTTCCTCTCACAGACAGCAATAGTAGTTATGGTAAAACATCACAGCAGTAAAAACAGTCTTTTGTTGGCAGTCCGAGGTTTGACAAGAGTGATTAAAACATTTAAGTCAAAATGTGAATATTAATTGGGTGATTGGAATCTGAACCTCTCAGGAAATTGCGTTTGCTGCTACATGGAACAAAAGAAAAGTTGAACTTCACAAACATTTTCTCAGTGCTTAAAACTGCTGGAAACAGTTCAAACTGCAGCATCAGACAAGCAATTCACACTGCTGAGGTCTGGGAAATCTCCTAAAAGGTACATTCCAACCAGCTACTGCCATGTTGCAGATCACAGTCAAGCTTCCTGAGAATAAGGAAGCATTGAGCCAAAACAAAGTGCTTACACAACTCTAAAAAGTTGCTTATAATGAACAAAAACGGTAACTTAAATAACAGTCTGTTAGTTTAAGTAAGTACTTAATTCTGAATAATTTCAGCACTGAGGTACCTGCAGATAAAACCATATATATTCACACCTTTTTTTGTTACATATAAATGTGCTTGCATATATGTGGACATATAAGTATGTATAAAAAAAGAATGCATACATGCACAGGTATGTATATACACATATAGACACAAAGGATATATAAGTGCAAAATCCCTGTTCTCAGGCAGTTTATGGTAGGCCAGTTTAGTCAAAGACCAACCACTGAATACTCCCTGTTGTAGTCTCAGGATTCTCAGAGCTTTATTACTATTCTCTTTAAAACCACTAAAAAGATGAAGTAGTGACAATAAAGTCTTATCTGTAGAAAGAAAATTAACGTACTTTCTTCAACTATGAAAAACTGAAGAGTCAAAGCCTTACATCCGGAAAGATGACGGTGAAAAAGCGACCTTAATCTCGCTGTTGGGGTACTTTCAGGAGCTCACTGCAGCAAAGCAAACCTGGCAACGAGAGGTTTCAGTATCAATGAAGTGGCTGAGGGAGAGAGAAGCATCGGGAGCGTTCATCAGCAGAGACCTATTCAGCACCACGGCATCACCTCCTCTGCCAATTACGGGTTTTTTCATAACCCACAGGCCCCCCAGCAGCTGCCCACAGACGCGGCTGCAGCAATCCCGATACGGCTGCCGGCCCCTCCCGGCCCGGCCCGGCCCGCTCGGCAGCACGGCGGGCTCAGCCCGCGCTCCGGCGCCGGAGACACCGCCCTGCGGGGCCCGGGGCACGGCCACGGCCCACCCGAGCCGGGGGGATGATCCCGAGCCGGGGGGACGATCCCGAGCCTGAGGGACCGATCCCTCTCCTGCGGGGCCGATCAGGCTCCTGAGAGACCCTCCCGATCCTGAGGGGCCGATCCCGATCCTGAGGGACTCTCCCGATCCTGAGGGGCCGATCAGGCTCCTGAGGGACCCTCCCGATCCTGAGGGGCCGATCAGGCTCCTGAGGGACCCTCCCGATCCTGAGGGGCCGATCAGGCTCCTGAGGGACCCTCCCGATCCTGAGGGGCCGATCAGGCTCCTGAGGGAC
>JAWWMP010000171.1:173601-185740 GCA_035047865.1 Dendrocincla tyrannina | reverse complement strand
TCGGCCCGGTACGGCCCCCAGTGCAGCAGCGCCATCGGCCCCGCTCCGCCTCCTGCCTCCCCCGCCCCTGCCCCGGAGTCACCGCGAGCCCAGCCCGCACTCCGGGCCCTGCCATCACCTCCCGCCCGTGTTTAGCCTTCTGGTTTAGGGCACGCTACTTGATTCACTGGCGGAAACCTGCCCTTTGATTATTCTGGTTCTCAGGTGACTGACTGCCAGTATTCCCTCTGTACCAAATGTGCTGCACTGAATTAGCAATCTGCAGGTTTATACTTGACTGAATAAAAACACCTTACGAAGAACTTATCAATTGTTAAAGACTGCTACCAAAGAGAAGGGTAGACACTTTGAACACTTCAGGTGTGGACTTAAGACTGTTCCTATGGACAGAAAATCTGAAACTACTTGCATTGTGAATCAGTAATATGCCCTGAAATTTAGCTATTTTCTGTTCCAGTAACAGTGGTTAGTTTGTACAATACAAGCCACAGCAATTTGTGTCATAAAAGATAACACATTAATTTTTCCTGATTAACTTTGAAGTTCTAAGATCAAGGTTGGTTGAAGAGAGTTACATAATCAAATAGCATAACTGTGGCATTCCAAACCCTCAGTTTGTGGGAAATCTGAGACAGAAGTTTAGCACTAAACCAGGTCCCCTAAGGCCACCCTTCAGCATGTTACCTCAAATGGCTGGTCCCCACCTGTCTGGGCCCACTCGCAGTTAAGACAGCATCTCTACCCTTCAACTGCCATCAGGAAACCACTGAAATCACATAAAAACACTAAAGAGAAAGGTTTAGACCTCATTTTAAAGACACATATTTTGTCCGAGACAACTAGGACATCTGATTTTCAGTGGCTTTTATATAATCCGGTTTTTTTTTCAAAGAGATGACAAAAGAACCCACACTCACCACCAAAGCATTCCTCATTGAGCACCATTATAGTACTTTAAAATAGTGAGATTGAAAGCTTGAGAATAAATTCTCTAAACCAGCACGCTTCCTTCAGAAAGGAAGAGACCACACTGGAAAACTTTTCCTCTAAGAAAACAGAGACATCAACAGGAGATAAAGTTAGCAAAAAAATGTCAAGCACATTTTTCTAGTGGTTCTTTCTATGGAGACACATGATGGCCTGTGTATGATTCACACTTGCCATTCAAACAGAGTATTTCCTGCAAATTTAATTTTACTGCAGTAGTACTGAAGGCACTGGCTGTTATGGAGCAGAGCAATACACTGGTCATGTCAAGTCAGAGATGTGATGCCTGTCTCCCTGGCATCACTGTAGAAGCTGTGACTGCCTTCAGCTTCTCAGCTGTTGAGCTGTATCAGGACACAAGCTGGACAAAAATCCAACTGCGTATGTAGCGTAACTGGTTAACCCAGCTCTGACACTGCAGAGAACTAGCAGATCTAGTGGAGCAAACAAAACATTGTCCAGTACAGAATCTGAGAAAAAAGAGATTGTTTTTCATCGAAGAATTAGTTTGCTCAATTATCTAAGCATATTTGTAACACAAGCTTACCATCACATATTCAAAACACCGATTCATCTTCACAGGCTAGTACATGTCAGCAAACCTTTTTACTGAAGTCTTCAGAAAGGTCAGGAAAACGAAAGGTGTGGAGCAGTCTGGGGAGGCTCATGTTAGAATGCAAAACTGCCTGACACCCAAATGTGAATTTTTTATACTCAGCAATGATGGGTTATTCTAACAAGACTTTAGAAAGGAAAAATACAATTGAACAAGATATTCTGGGGAGGGCAACAGAAACAAACATTTCATTAAAAAACAGGCACTGACTGTTCTTTCTCAGTAGAGACAAGAAGTATAATGGCAAGGGTGCATATAAACCAAGGCTCTAAGACTCAAACATGGCAGGCATAGTTTAAAAGCAAAAAAAACCCCTCCCAACACTGCTTTATAAGAGTGCTATAGGTACTGGGGTTCCACAATATCCCTTTGTAATTGCTCTTTCCTCCAGTCAGAGCAACGATTATGACCAATGCCCTTCTACGGGCCAAAAAGGGCCAAACCTTCACAGGGACAGTGGTTTTCAGACACATTATCCATGGTGTGTGTCTTCATGACACGTGCACTCCCCCAAAAGGGCAGTGACACCCCAGCCCTGGAGACACCCTGAGGCCTCCCTCGGTTATTTACAGGTTATTTACAGGTAGGACCTGCTCTCTGACTGCTGCATAAGACAACTGCTTCCTTTGGAACCATTATTAAAAGGCCAAAAGAATGTTAGATGCATTGTATGAGGAACTGAATGCTAAATGCAAGACACCCGAGATAGTAAAAAAAAAAACCCAACCAAAAAGCCTGTATACACAGGATCTGAAGTATTAAAATTGCCAAGAAAATCTGTTTGCAAAACAGTCTTTTATTGTATCCGTGCCACACATACTAGTGAAAAATAACACTCCTAAAAAAGGAAAAGAAAAAGAATGCTACCTTTCCACAACATTTCTTTTAAATAAAACTTCAAGTACTCTTACATTAGTACAAAAAAAATTCTGATCTATCTGCCCCAACAGGCCACCACAACACAGTAGATAAAACACAGTGGTTACAAATGTCTTTTTCTGTTATTCTGTGGCAAGGCAAATGGAGGGAAATGTTTCTATGAAAAAATACTGTGTGCGTAGGAAATTGTCACAATTTTCTTCCACATGGATACAAATGATTATATTTGAATTTGAGGCCGTGGTGGCTTGAAATTATATAACAAAATAGAAAAATGGAAAACTAATATCCCCTACACCCTGTTTTAAAGGCAGGCACTACCAAGATTAAGGAGACTCCACAGTGTTGGTAGAGGATAATTACTGTACAAGCCATAGAGCTATAATTACCTTAAGACTAAAATAAAATGCTACCATCCTCCTAAGGCAGAAACAATAATGTCTGCAAACAATATGTACACATCATACATATTTAAAACAAGACTTAATATAAACAATAATGAACAGTATATACATGTCTCAATTTTTCTTCAATGTCTTGAAATACAATTTAACTACTCAAGTGATGCAGCAACATATATATATAAATGTACTTGTAACTCTACAGTAAAGTTTAATTTTTAGTGCTTTCACAGCACATCAGTGTAAACAGTTTTACTTGGCTTTGTTTTATATTTTAAAACATTCCTTGTTGTATTTTCAACATTTAAAGCAATTTTCTAATTCTTCCTTTTCACAGAAAACGAAGATTCTGAATGCTGTATAATCATAAATAATTCATAAAATTAAATACATTCACTAAAAAATAAACTACAAAGTAAAAAAATGAAAAATAGATATTTATTGAAAGGGAAAAGAGAACCATTTCCCCAAGTAGAGCTCTGGTGGTTGAATATTCAGTGCGTTTTGATAAATTGCTATTGCACTATAACACCCCTTTCTTTGAAATTCTTTGGGTGTGCTTCCCTGTTCTACCTAAATTAGTTTGTTAAAACACACAAACCAATAACCGAGGGGCCATGGTTGCTGTAGGAGTGAAGCCTTTAAAACTAGTATCACAATTCTGTGATATTTTAAAGGAAAAAAACCCAGTCATTAGTTATGCATGTGCCTTGCACTTTCAGCAAACACAGTTCACATTGCTGGTCTCATCAGTCCTCATTTGATGGGAAAAAAAAAGAAACAAAAGAAACAAAAGAGTTCTGATAGCTTCAGCTCACTTTGAAAATCTCTGTCCATTTTTTTTCAAAATACTTCCTCATGTTGTGGCCAGCCCTGCCTATGTCAGAATCGTCTTCATTGAAAGTTTCACAGTTGTCAAAAACAAGCCTGACATCGAGTGAAAATGCTTCAAGATTAGGGTACCTGGAAGGAGAAAAAGGTGAATGATTTTTGGAACATGGAGAATCCAAGTGGAAAAACACCTCAACTAATGGGAAAGAACTATCTCAACATCACTGAATAGTCAATGAATGTTTCACACGTTAATTATACTTTTAAGTTCTAATTTAAATATGTACAAGAAAATGAACATCAGTGTGCAAGGAAATAGTCTCTCATCACTGTATTTATTTCCCTCAAAAGCTCTGTAAGGTAGAATTTCATGCCTGTACTAGAAAACAAACTTTTTAAAAACTAATTCCCCCTTCCCTTCAGTAGCTTGCTAGGTAAAATGCTATGGCTGTTTTCCATTTATGCATCTATTCTTGGGCTCAGAGGAACAAATGGGCACAAAAAAAGACCACCCAGATAACTGTGAACATTGCCTTTGCTATTCTTTTTATTACCCCAAACATGCACAGCCCACAGTGTGTTCTGATATCCACAGAAATTATTGAAAAAAACAATAAAAGTTACAAGTCTACCAACACCAATGAGCATGTGTGAAACATTTAAATCTCACATTCATGGGAGAAAAAGGCTGAAGAGGTTAGAAAGCCCCTTGTGCTACCCCAGGAAACTCACTCCATTGGTGCTGGCAGACACTGAAGAGGCTCAGTCTTTACAGATGACAAAATCAGCCCTGGGGCTGGGGAGTCCTTAGAGCCCAGGGGTGTAACAAGGAGGGAAGGGGAACAGAGGAATAGGCTGTCCTGTTGAAGAAGCTGTGCCATCTAATTCTAGGACTAGAGAATGATTAACCACAATAACTGGAGTGGTGCCACAACAGAGCTGCCAAGTCACTCCCCAGCCACATCATTTACAGAGAGCCCACTGGCTCAAAGCCCACACAGCTGATCTCTCTGACATGTAATAACACCAAGATGTCTCCAGGAAAAAAGATGAGGAAGAGAAGCTTTTCCTGTTGAATGTTTTGGTGCACTTGACCTGGCAGTTTTACTGCTTTTCAGCCAGTTCCACAGATTCTCCCACCTAACACAGTATTTCACTTGGATATGGCAAAGATAAAGCATATAATTAAGAATTTTTATTTTAATTTTAAAAGCAATCACAGAGGTGTCAGAGCAGGCAGATCAATACAGTTTAGCTAATGTTTCAAAATGCACCATATTTCAGTATTTAAGTATTTTTAAAAGGTAAAGTGAAATTTACAGTAGGTTTACTTACTGTCCACTACTCAGCTTGTCTCTAATGGTGGAAAAGTCCATAGGTTTTTTAATAACTTTCTTATAACCAGGAACAAGTTTCAAGTTTACAGGAAGTAAGAATGGCCAGGCATCTTCATGAGTTTCCAATTCAGAGAGAATCATGCTGAATAAAACAAGGTTTAAAACCAACATTTTTAAACTGTTCACACATTCAGAGGTTTTCAACTGTTCTATAAATGCACCAAGCACTTCCAAACTATTCACTTTAGAAAAGGAAAGCACTTTTTTCTGTGCTCTGTGCAAGGCTGAGAACAATGTACATAACAACAGATATCTTAAGTGAGTAATTAAAATACCATTAAGTTCTCTCCAGGCAACCTATGTAAGATGAAAAGAAAAGAAAAACACAGATCTGCAACTTTGATCCTCAATGTAACCCAATAGCAAACCAGTAAAACAGGTGCTAATACTGACTTTCCAAAACTGTGATAAGGCTCAACTACATTGGTTTTACACTGGATCCAGCAACAGTATCACAGATGATGATTCTTGTGTCCTCCTCCATGAAGCAAAGAGCTGTGGGCACAGTGGGTAATCGTAGTGGATAACTGTCTTTGCTACACCAGAGCAAGGTGTCAGCACCACTGCAGTTGGGGTTTGTTCTTCCCATTCGTGGAAGAAGCGTTATGGCAATATTTGTGTATGTATACACAAAGAATAGTGTTCTTCTTCCCCAGAACAGAGATAAAAAGAATCAGGCACTACTTGTTTCAACAAGACTTATCCCTAAGTTTAGAATTTGACACTTTACCTGCATACAGCCAGGTCCTTGGAGTCATCTCTCTTGGGTTTCTTAACAGCAGTGCAATTTTCTTGCTTTAACTGGCTTACAGAAACATTTTCATCCATTTTTCTTTTTTTAGGGTCTGTTTTTCCTTTTTTTAAGGAGGTGCTTGTAGTTGCAGAGTCTTCATCCTCTGTTTCTCCTGCTAATTTCCTGCTTCTCTTTTGTTCGTTATTTTTTTTCCCTTTGATTTGAAGTTTTTTTATCTTTAGAGTTTGACCACTTGCCTACAATAGAGAGAACTGAAATAAGTAATAACCAAGGAATTACAGAAAGCTCTGTTACCCCTGACAGATAGCAATAAAGATCAGAAACACAAGCACCAAAACAAATTAATTATTTAATATTAGAGATTTTTCGCTTTTTGCTGTTGTCCGAAGGCAAATAAGGCTGCAGAAATTCCTGTTCCTAGTGATTTCAGTTCTCAGCTTGTGATAATACAGAAGGCCCTGGCATTCAGATTGGTAAAACAATGTTCTAACAAACCAGGCTGACATCATTTTGGGCGAACACGTCTATTCCTAAAAGACTGATATAAACACAAAATAAATAAATAAAAAATCACAAAGCTTATTTCTCCAATTTTTCTTTTAAAATAGAATCTAAGACATTGGTCTGTCAACATTTAGTGATGAAATTTACAAGACAAATATTAAATGAATTTTAGAAGTCAAATTAAAAACTATGCTATTGAATCAGCATGAAAATTCTGTGCCTACTTACAGGAGAACTCCCCCAGTTTAGAACAAATAAAAATGCAGCCTTTACATCCAAGTTCAGTCACACTGCTAATCTCATCATGTACCGGCAGCCCATCCTCGGCACTGCTGACAGCCCTGTGAGTGCCCCACGTGTGCCCAGGGCCCCGGCCCCCGCCTCCCTGCCCAGGGCCGGGCGGTACCTTGGCGATGCAGGCGGGGCAGAACCAGTCCCCGTCCGGGATGCTGCTGATCTTGGGCCTGTGGCAGTAGGTGTGACAGCCTTTATCACAGCCATCACACAGCAGCAGCAGCTCCTCGTTATCTCCCTTTCGACAAATCTGGCAGTACTGTAATTCAAGAAAAATGGGGTTAAGTCAATTTTTAAACTTTGAAACACGGGAATAGTGCCTAAATTACCGCTCTCCTCCAAACATAAAAATTCACTCTCAAAATTCCTTTCATTTTGCCCCAATTAGAATCTATTAATGATCATATCCGAAAAAGAATCTATGGACTATGTGAAGAGCTAATCTAAGGGCGACATTTGGGAACATGCTGGAAAAGCAATTCATTCTCAAATGGGTGTCCTACAGCACACAGAACTATGAGCACTTTTTAGAATTCATTTTGTCTGTGAGAAGTGAAGGTATCTGATACCTATCGAAATAATCCCTTGTCCCACACGTATGATCTCGGTAATCTCCTCATTTATGCCCATATTGTGTATGTAAGTTGCTACTTAATAAAGCAGATTTATACTTTACACGAGTATTTTCAAATAAGGATCTTATCAAAAGGCTGCAATGAGCAAATTCAGTAAGGTGAAACAAATGATCTCTGTGCTTCCTAAAATTCGTAGTAACTTAGAAGCATCTACAGCATTGTCAGTTTTCTTACATACGTTGTGTGATTCTGCTACTCCCCTACACCTCGACCTCTGTTTCAGGAACTTGAAAGAACTCCAAATGTTATCACCAAATACTTATGTTTACTGTGTAATTCAATGCAGAGAACATTTCAATCCACATGAGAATGATACATTTTTTTCTGAATAATAAATTACTACACCTTGAAATGGTCAAATGGCTTTTCAAGTGCTCCTACCAAATTCATAAGCTTTTTGCTTTAAAGATACAGGTTAAACTTACAGTTTTATAAACTCAAAGATATAGCCTTACATTAAGCCCTACACTCCAGTTTTTACTTAAATCATCCTTTAATTGTCCAGCTGTAATTAGAATCTGTACAGGACTGGCAGAAACTAAAAAATTAGGAAAAAGACCACAAATGGAAGAATCACTTTTGCCACTCACTATACAGAACTGGCCATACTTGATCACATCATAATTGCTACAGTAATAGTTTTGTTTTCAGAACTTTGAGGTTCAGAGGACCCTGCAAATTTTGACACATGCCCTCTGCATGCTTTCTCTGTATATGCAGTTACCACAGACTGACTTGCTAAGTGTACAAGGAAACAGGTATTTCAGCCTGTCTGCTCACACACTTGCCCAATTTGTGTGTTCAGTTTGAGAACTGTGCATGCAGAGGAGCCACACACTGGGAGCATCTCAACTCTCTGAAAAACGAAGTCCTTAATTGTGGTATGTGATGTTAATCCCCCATAAAGCTTGTGTCATGGATGAGATTAGAAACACTCCCATCAGAGTACCTTCCAAGGAGCCAGACATTACTCTCTTTTACCTAGATATCATCATCAAAGAGTAATTACTATCTTAAAGTAACCAGTTACAAGGGCTTTCTGTCTTAGTAAGTAAGTTTAGGATGCTGAATTTGGCAAGAAAGGGACAATTTTTTCCATTAGGCTTATTCATCTCTAACTGTGTGAGGTTCCACGTGAAGTAATAACAACTGTGTTATTCACCATGGCAACTTAAAACGTCTAACGTGGGAAAAGAGGTTATATAGCAAAAGCAGTTTAGATACTTACAACTTTCATGATAGATTTTTCCCATGCTATTGATTTCTGTAACTGCTGAATGCACAGAGCTACCTGTGCAGCACTGCGTGCTTCTGACAGTGCCTTTCTCCACACCCTCAGCCCCGGAGCAATATCCTCTTCAGTTCTGCATTGAGATACAGGGAAATTAAGTAGGTCACATCCTGTTTGCTTATTTGAAATGTGGAACAATCATTATCACATTGAAAGCCAAGCAATGACAAAACATACACAGCCAATAAGTATAAGGCTTAAGCAACTAAATTTCATGTAGTGCACAGACTGTGGCTACGTGCCTCAAAGCTTAGTCACAACCAGTTAAGATAACTTTGCAAGATTATCAACAAACATAACAAAAAAATCTTTACAAAGCACCATGCAGAATAACATGATCCATACGGATCACAGACATACAAGAAAGTACATAGATAACAGGCAATAAGAAAATAGGCTCCAATTAGCAAAGAAGCACAATAATTTTTCAAGTTAATCTCAATAACCTACCCGTCACCATCACCACTAATGGATGGTGCAGGAGCAGGGACAGTAACTGTGCCCACATTATCCAGTTTGATCTGAATGGTGGTACTTAAGGGGCTCTTCAGATACCTTCTCTCTATGTTCCGCTCCAAGTCAGCCAGCCTGGTTACAGCTATATCTAGAGGGTTGTCACTCCTCCGCTCTACAGAGCTGGCACTGCCTTCTCCGCCTCCAGCACAATCCCCATCGTGCTTCTTGTGCAATCTAGTAACTGACTTATGGTCCCGATATACCAAGTCGTCTCTCTCTGATGCAGGTTCAGGACACAGCCAGCCCTATGTCAATAGAAAGGTTTGTGCATTTATTGGATGCCGTTAACTCAGCGTGCAAACAGAGGAACTGTTCTAAGGAATCAAACTAAGTAACTGCAGCGCTGTTTCCAGTAGATCTTGGTTACTTGTAATCCATCTGTAGAGACAGTTTCCACAATATCCAGAGAACTAAAATAATTAATCAAAAAATACAAGCATTACCAGACTTTCTGAAGGGACCTTTCCACAACATTCTTATCCCCTTGTGAAGTATCCACCAGAACAGGTCTACCTGTCCAGCAGGCTCAGGAAACAGTATATCAATTGATCACACAGAAAAAATATCCCCCTCCTGCCCAAACTAGATCCCAGACACTGCACCTGTACTATAACCAAACACATGCAACTTGATACCCTTACACCCACCTTGGAAAAACTCCAAATTCCAGAGAATTCTTAACTCTCTCACACTCACAACCATCACGTGTTCTCCAGGACTCTACAGTACTCAGGCACAGTATTACTGTGAAGTGCTTGCAGGCTTTCCTGAAAGCACTGACAGCCCCAGCCACACAAACCGGGCAGACCCGGGGCAAAGCCCCGAGGGTTAAGCAGCCCAGGTGCAGTGCAGGCTTTGCTTTCACAGAAGGTTAACAAAACGTGCAGGCAACTGTGCTGCAGGAGAACACTCAGGAACTGCCGTTCTGAGCAGCTTCACCGGAACACTCAGTGGCAACAAAATGTTCCAAATACAAATTTCTGCAGCAGTGGGTTTGACTTACTTGCAGGCAATTGGATGGAGTAAGAAGGCACTTACCACCAGCAGAAGGACTGTTACCTGCTTTAAATTCTTACCGCTTATTTTAAAGAAACATTTTACTAAAAGTTGGTTTTACCTTAACTTGTAAACTAGCTGATGCAACTCTCCTCTCTAGATCTTCCACCTGCTGAAGAATAGCAAGATCCATCTCCATTGCTTGTTCTTCTACTGACCAGTTTTCCACAACGTCCCGAGTTACCTGGTTATCTTCATTTTCATTGGTATCAATAATTGCAACTGTATTTGAGAATCACATTTTTATTATTTTAATTAGCGTTGTAACTTCTCTGGTAAATTCAAGCTGATTTATCCATCACTCAAGTCAAATGCTGAAGAGCTGTTGTAGAAGTGTACTATTCTTAAAATACCTAGTATGGACAACAAATTCTGTGCATTTCCAAACTAGCAACTTAAAGGCAAGATGGGAAGGAAAGGCTGAGCTCGAGTGTTACAGAGACAGAGCTTCAGAGCCAACATTTATGCCACCAGAGCAGTTTATATGAACTGGCATTTCGCCAATCCAAAGCTAGTGAAGATGCAATTACAGACAAGGAGACCTTTACCTTTTTTCTCCAGCTGTTACTCTAACTCTGTTCCAAGTACATCTCAAAGAGCTCTATGCAGCTGTCTGATGCCCCAACACCATGTGTAACATAAATATCAACTACATACCATCCTTGTTTTTGATGCAGGCCAGAGTGATATAATCCATGTGTTTCTGTATTTGCTTTTGTAAGGCCTTTTCTCTTATTCCCCTGAGATGCAGCACTTTAAGCAATGATTTTAGGTCCTCTGGATCAGTAATCCTCCACCACCCATACTGCATTTCTAAATCAAGACAAGGATATAAACACTTTGCTGGCATTTTTTTTATGTGATCACACACAATCAGATTAGAAAATCAACAGGAAAATGATTAAAACGAAAATAAATTGTAACACCATAGTGGCACGATAGAAATTATCCTTCACACAGTTCCATGTTATTGTTGTATTACACTTACCTTCTGGTATAGGCTTTGGGTTAGGATAATCTACTGGCTTGGCTACTTCAGCTGCTGTAGAAGGGGCAGAAGCTATTTTTTCAGTTTGTAGTGCTGGTGATTCACTTTTACTTGCAGAAACGCTAGATGCCAAAAACGAGTTACCATTCACTTCTGATAATCCCAACCCTGATCCAAGAGCAGGTAAAGGAGATGGAAACGGGACATTTGAAGTAAGAACTCCTGTAGGCCATCCACAAAACTGAAGTCCCATTAGAGGCAGTCCAGTCTTCATCTGCTACAGAACACAACTACCATTATTGCCAAGAAACCTGAATTAGGATGCTATTTGCCAAACAATGGTCTAAACATAAAGGAGGCCTTTACTCAGGACTTTGATTAGTTTCAGCAAAACTAATGTAACACTGGCGTGTAAACACTTCTTACTACGGCCCTGTTAATGCTAAAAAAATAACCACTTTTAAAGGTAGGGGGTGGTGCCTCACTCTTCCGAAAACTAGTTTTTATTTACTTGCTTTTCATTTAACACCAGTGGCCAACAACCTAAAAGCCCAATCAAATCACTGAAATACATGTATAAAATGTTATCCATTGATTAAACTAATTTTACACATCTTAATCTAATCTTCTACAACTTCCGTAGTTAGTTATTAACATTTAGAAACAGAAAAAAGGCCCAAATGAAGATGTAATGATTGCATATCTGTGAACCAGTTTGTCTAAACAGAAATCCTGCCCAAACAAGCACTCCAAATTCCAACCATTCCAAGCCAGAGTTTATTTACCTGCAGCGGTGACACCGCAAAGGGGCTGATGGCCATGGGGCCGTGGGCAGAGGCGGAGCCCCGGAGCGGCGAGGGCAGCGGGGCCGGCCCCTCTGCGGGCGGCTGTGCCTGGGGGGCGGCGGGGCCGGCCGTGCCCGCCGGGGCCGGGGCCGGGGCCAGCGCCAGCGAGCCGTCGTCGCAGGGCACTCGCGGCAGGAGGCTGAAC
>JAWWMP010000171.1:151817-173463 GCA_035047865.1 Dendrocincla tyrannina | reverse complement strand
GCTGCGCGCCGCACACCGCCCGGGAGCCGCCCGGGCACGGCGGGGGGCACCCGCTCGCGGCGCCGCCGCTCGGCTGCGGGGGCGCCGTGTCAGAGTCGGGCGGCATTTTTGCTACTTCCAAGAGTTTGCTTAATTTGGAAAATGAGCCGGGCTTTTGTAAAAACAAGTTAGTGCTGTCCTTTTCTTTCAGATCTTCCTTTTGCTCACAGTGAGTTGTAGTTAAACAACATATTTTTTCTTCTGTTTCAAATTCTTCTTCTTTGATATGCATACTTTCTTCCCTTTTCAACTTCTCTTTAGCAATTTCTTCTAAACCTAAAATTGTATAAGAAACAAAGATAGCAGATAACTACTTCCATAGTTTGAATCATCATAGTTAAATAAAAAATTACTTCACTTTGGGATCTAGCCTGTTTTGAGCCAAATGTCTTTGTTGTTGTTACTGTTGTTAATGAAATCACTTCTCACTTCACAGAAAGAAACAAGTTTCCAGGCATACAGATTTAAACACTGCTAAACACCTGGAGGAAAAATCACCCCGATTTAGCTAATGTACTCTGGGATTCGCCCATCTGAAGCAGTTTGCCAGCGTCAAGTCTTTGAAAGGGACAAATTTTTGCCAGCTTTCTTTGCGTGTGACTCCACATGCTTTACTGAAAAGCTCCTCTGTTGATAGCAAGAAGGTACAGTGTCTACAGCCTTAAGCTTATTTTTGCAATACAGATAATTTCATTTAATTCACAGCCAACTATGAAATGTAGAACCAAAATTCCCATTGTGAAATCAAACACTCCCCAAATACTGAAACACAACATTTAATATTTTACACCTTTCAATAAAATTCATTAACAACTCTTGACTGTGAAATAATGTCAACATTCTGGAAAGTTTAACACTCTTTCAAGAGCCCTCCAACACGACAACTGGAACTCTCCACACAGCTAAGCAGACAGTGCAACACCTAAGCAATTTAAAGTACAACAAGCAGAAGCTGATTGCAAAACCAAGCTTTTCAAACATAGGAGGTACAAAAGGAAAATATATTTCTGTCTTCTTTGCACTACTAGTCTTTTTAATGATTTCTTTTCTACCTTTACACTGACTCCCAACTTAGAGAAAAAGTCTTTGAGAGTCCAAAATGTGATGGAAAACTGGCACCAAAAATCCAACATTCCAACTTCTTAATTTATGTTCATCAGATACTGCAATCACAAATAAACAAAGGTCCTGCTTATGGTTCATGGCCAGCACATCCACAAATGTTTACTTGTTCCTTCTGAAAACTCCTAATTTCTACAAAAATGGTTCACTGAACAAAGAATCTCTCCTCCAATTAAAACCTCAAAATGTGTCCACAGTTTTGGTCTGTATCAAGATATAAACCATTTGGGTATTAGCACCAAAATGGCTACGCAAAAGGGATGGAGAATTATTGTTTAAGTGGACAGATCATTCAGTGCTTTATGTCTATTTCCAATGTTCAGGTAAAGGAATTAGAAATGGATAAACTGTAGAACTTGGTGAAACAGGGCAAACTAAGAGCTGAGGGGAAGAGGGAGTAGTTGAGAACTTAAGAACACATCAGCTTGACTGTTCAGGGAGATCAAACTTTCATTAACACAATAAAAAACCCAGGGGTTTGCCCTAAAGCTCTTGGCTAGAACTTTTGTGGAGGCTTGTGGGTTTTTCCTATTTTAAGACAGGTAGGTGTACATCAATTATTTTCTTGTATACAATTTCTCAAGCATTTGGGGATTCACCTGGTCAGAATATAATGAAATACAGCGACCCAAAGGAATGCAAGCACAGTTTTCCTTCTGTATGCAGCTACTCACGTGCAAAGCAGTTCCTAACAGACGGCATAAATTAATGCGGAACAGGACACACACAAAAAGTAGTTTTCATGCTACCTACTTTAGAAAGGTAGCTTGAAGATCAAGATTACATTTAGGAAAATTCTGTGGCTTATTTCTATGCCCAGAATAGGGCTCGAATTTCATACCATGCTGTGCTGTTGCAGTTAATTAACCAGCTCTCTAGAACGATGCAATTCTCATGAGATATGGAATTTTGGTGTGCATCAGATTTTAGTTCGGCTATTTCTTGAGGGGGAAAATGTGAGAGATTTTGCTTCATCTTTATGAAAATTAGAAAGGATTTTTCTGTAACCAAAATAAAGGCTTACGTTTAAAAATTCTAATATCAACAAAAATAGTCAGATTAATACATATTTTCTGCATCTATCCCATTTACAGTATGTGAAAAATTCTATCACAATGAATATACAACTGTCACAATCCCAAAATTACATTTTAGTTTAGCAAGATAATCCTGGTATTTGCTGCTTCAAGAAGGATGGACTGGTAAAATACAGAGGCTAAATGATGTGGTTGACTGGAATACTTCACTGGGTGAAAACAGTATTTTTGCAGACATGTTACATCTTCAAGCACAGAAGCGTCTGTGTATTTGAAGAAAGTCTAACAACTGACGATGAAAACAATTTTCTGCATTCTACAGCCATCCTAGTTCTCACACTGAAAACAACTAACAATCCTCATTTGAAAGGTATTAACTGATCTTTCATAACCAGACTTATCCGAGAGAACCACGTGAGCAGAGAGCTCTACTGCCACCAGCCCGCTGAACATCTGGTTGAGGGTGAAGACCTTGCTGCACAGCACCAGCGCCACTGAGAGGGGCAGCACGTGTTGGCCTGGTGTGCCATCACCACTTTATGGCTCTTACCTTCACCACTTTCCATGCCTTCCACAAAAATCCCCCCACACTGGGGCAGAATCCAGTACCGGCGCCTGTAACGGTCCTGACCGAACATCATCGACCGCAAACAGTGGGAAGCTTCAAATAACTTCTTTCTATACTGGCTTTGTTGCTGTTTGAAAAACAAGGAAAGCATTATAATTTAATAGTGGGGCGGGGGGGAACCTCATTATAACAGAAAACACCTCCAGGCTGCTGGACTGAACAGAGGCTCAAGGGTCACACCAAGAGACTCTTTCGGAGACTCGGGGTGGGGAGGTGCCTGTGTTACCTGATACTCTGCTCACAACGCTGCCTTGATGACTTTACTTACAGAGATCCCTTTTAAAAAACCAATTACATCACCTCCTGGTTCAGCCTGAGTTTATCAGTCTTCCTCTAAAAACACACTGCAGTGACAGATCCTGTCTTTTTAACCCTGACTCTCAAAAGATGTCGTTGCACAAGAACAGCTGAGATCCTGTCAATTATACAGCATCAGCAAATGGTGAACAGAGCCCTGAAGGTACCTGACAGTGCAGCTCCTGATGGGAAACTAATGAGGTATTTTAACTGCTCCTAAAAGAATGAGAACGACAAGGCACAGAAATAAAGTCTGTCTTCAAACACAACACAGTTCTCTGAGGAAGGCCAAAAAGACCTTCTGTTTGTTTATTCAATTCTTGCTCTGTTAAACTGGCACTGCTGGAAGTCAGGTAGAATTCTGGACTGCAATTTGGAACATGAGAGAAACCAAAACACAAAGTCTTAAATGACAAATTTTCTAACACAAAGAATAAAAACATGTGCCTGAGTACCCTTATTTGCAGCACTGTATTGTTCTCATTTATGCTTCTCTTCCTGTTTCATTGCTGCTTCTTTCAAAATGTGAAGCCCAGACAGTTCTGTCTTGGCTTGGAGCTGCAGAAATCAGCCATGGAAAGGAGGGCATGAGATCCACCATCCATTGTATAATGGAAGCACTGCTTCTCATACACAAAATTTGTCATTACTTGCTAAGATCAACAGACAGAGCAATCAGGTCTGGGTAAAAGTTACATTTTATTCTCAGAAATGAAAACACACTATCAGCTATTATTATTAACTGCCTTTTGAGTGACATCCTCTTACTGCCACTAGACTAAACTTATAATTCTGGCGTCATGAACTGTAGCATCATTCATATTTTCACAAAACAAAAGCTGATCCTTATTTCAATTTATATTAAGTTGGAGTATTGAAAATGATGGTTAACATTCTGACTCATGACATGCTGGGATCAAATTTGTATGATCTCTCACCTTTGTCAGTTTTTCAATCTGCTTCTCTAGCTCTTCAACACTTGCTGTCTGGTCCCCATCATCCTGTAATCACCAAATACACTGTCATGCCAAATCTGTTCCACAATGAAGTCATACTACCATGTCTTATCATTATTATAGTAAAAAGATGCAAAAGAAAATGAGAGGCAAATACTAAGGAAAAAATAAAAGTTCAAATTGTGGGCTTGTTCAATATATTTGACCAGGAACAACATAACTGAAAAAAAGATACACCTTTAATCTTTTCAAACCATCCCAGATGCATATGAAGCAGAAAGCTCATGGACAAATGTTTGCTGAAAATATTATTTTACTGGAAGAAACCATTCAGCTTGTGCATGAACACTTTACATTATAGAACTGAATCTTAGTCTCTATGAAGCTTTTTGGACATTCAAATTCATTTAAGTAATGTCATCTCTTAAAATCTTATTAAACAGTCTTTGGTCAGTCCACACTTGCATTTTATTTCAATGCCTACATGAACTTTTAGAGCCACTTTAATTTGCAACTCTGCTATAAAAGTTATAGCACCAACCCTGCTGATTTTTGAGGAGGAATGCACCCATGGTTAAATCTATGGTTGCTTTCTCCTTGACAGTTTACAAATGGGAGTCTTTTTCATAAAGGGTTTTAATTTAGTTCAACAAAGTCTTTGGAGATAACAGTGAGTATCCCAAAGAATGCAACCAAAATCATCCACGCCCTAAAATACAAGCCTTGTATTTCTTGGTTCTGCAAAAGTGTGCCAGAACAAAGCCTCCTGAAACACCACACAGAGCCTGAATGCAATGGAACTTCTGCTAGATCAGAAAATTCATTTCTCTACAGAGTTAGAGGAATTTTGTCTATGAAATGCCAGCGCACCGAAACAGGAGACTGCACAAGAGGGAAAAGGATTAAAGGATGGATTTGAGATTAGAACTCTAAATATTACTTATTTTTAATTCTGAATTATTTGTAACAACTTTGAGCTATTCCTCCAAGGTAGTCTCTTAAATTAATATACATTATGGTACTAGAAATACATCCAGAGTAACAGCACAAATGGCTGTTCCTACCCTAGAAATCAGCCAGGTTTCTAATAAAGGGCGTTTGCAAAGATCTGAGTTCCCCGATGCTGGATACGTGCATTGTTCAGGCACTCTTAAAAATTCACTTTGACCCCTGCACAAAGGGATCATTTTCTGGCAAACAGTGCAATACCCTGTGCACTAAAACGTAGTATTTGGTATTGCCTGTGCATTTTTATTAAAAATCAGCTCAACAAGCTAGAAACGTTTCAGTGATCCTTCCTGTATTTGATATTGACCAGTAAACTTTTACCATCCTGCAATCAAATACAGCCAGTGACTACCCTGCATTTGTGAAAAAAATACACAGGAAGGTCACAGACAAGCTTTATAACAGACACTGTTAAATGTAACTTTACACTTCTATTTATTAATTAACAAAATAATAGACTAATAAAAACTTAAAAAACATTGGAGGGAAGTTATTCTTCCCTCCTTTTGATTGCAACACTCTGGGGCAGCAGTGCCATATTACAGAGGAACAGAAGGAAAACAAGTTTTAATTTATGAGTAAATGAGGTTTCACTTAAAATCCCCCACCTCGTCCTCACAACCCTCTGCCTTCTTCCCTTTCTTCTCCTCCTTGTCGTCCTCCTCCTCCTCCTCCTCCTCGGCCTGCTCCTCGCTGTCCTCGTCCTCGTCGTCCTCGTCGTCGCTGTCGCCCTTGCGGCGCCGCTTGCGCCCGGGCTGGGGGGGCTCCAGGCCGGGGGGCTCCTCGCCGCCCTCGCCGCCGCCCGCCGCCTCCCGGCCGCCCGTCCGCTTGGCGTGCACGATCCTGAGCCTGCGAACACAGCGGCACGCCAAACTGTGGGCTATGTCTGCCCCATAAACACACCTCTCCTACGCGACACAGAAAACCACACGTCTGAGACTTAAAGTAGAGCTTAGGACACGTCGTTTTCTCAGTATTTACTGCCATTAGTCGACAAGAAAAACTGAGGTCAAAAATCCCCTTAAGAATCTTCATTCTCTTCTGAATAGACCTTTTTTCTCCCAAGTGATTTTTACTGAATAACTCTTTAGAAGAAATGAAACACAGGAAGGATTTTGAGAAGTCAGGAAAGATCATTAGAAGAAAGAACAATTTCCACTTCTTTATCTTTTATTTCATGCATTTAAGGATATGATGACAAAATACCTGTGTCTTGAGGAAGGGGGGAAAGGCAAAAATCCTCAGTTGGAACTGTGAAATTATTTACATTTGCATGGAAACAGCAACGTTAGTTATTTTGGTTTGGGGGTTTTTCCTTGCCCCTTCTCCTCCCCCAAGATTTTTATGAATTTTTAATATTACTTGACTTTAGCCCTTTGGCTGACCTTTTTATCCTAAGATGTATACTTTATTTTTCTGGAAATCTCAGCTCCCTCAACTACAAGCAGATTACTCAAACTGTCATTTCTCCTTTTATGAAAGAAAAGGGAAATTTACATACCAGTAATTATGGTTGTAGTAGACCTTCTTCTTCTACAAAACCCCTATAAGACAAGATTCCACACAGCAAAAATTACAGTTCCACCTCTCAGGGAGCTAGCAGGCAAACATGCTGAACCACAGGAGGTATAAATAGCCAGGCCAAACCAGTCACTTATAATGCAGACCAAAAACGCAACTGACTTAGAAGAGATTCATAAACATGTAGAAAAGACAAAGATTTTGTAAGAGATGACTGGAAGAAGGTAGGATGGGAAAAGTAGGACGGTAACGACAAACACAATTACCAGGACGTAATTTTCCCTTGTCGCACTCCTCTCTCTTCCCATCCTACAGAACAATATTCCATACAGCAAGTGGCTACAGGTGCGACGAGTGCAGTCCAAGCCCTGGCTCCGGGGCACTTCGACAAAGGCATCAACCCTTGGGCATGCTGCTGGACAGAGCCAGAACCCACCAGCACAGCCTGGGACAAAGGTGCCACAGTTTGACTGGGAGCAGCACTTCCAAAAACACTGTTAGGCAAGAAATCATCAAGGGGATGTGAAAACTGCTGGGCTTTGGTTTTTTGGTGCGGTTTTGTTGGTGGTTTGGCTTTGGTTTTTATGCAGTGAATCCACTGAAGAGTTTAGAAAATGTTATACTTTTATTTTTCCAAAATAAATGGATGTTTACCTATTTCTGCAAGTTAAAATACCTTTTGATTAAAAAAATTTCTCAAGCCTCTCAGTGAATTCTGAAGCAAGTGACATTTTCAGGTGTGGTCTAAAATGCCTTAGTCTCACTGAGCATCAGCACTACTCACGTTACTGAATTAGGTTTTTAGGGAAAAAAAAAATCCTTTTTAGAAGGATAACTTCAATCCTCTTCATGTGGACTGAACATACCAGCCTATACACAGGAATTAACTACCACAGTCACTAGTCAATCACTGGATTGACTTCTGCATGACTGAATGATTTTCGAGACAACTGAGACTAAGATGATCTTGATGACCATTCAGTAATAAAGCTGGCAAGTGGAAGTTCAGTGACCAGCAAACACCTCTTTCATACACCTAAAGGAAATGAGAAGCAAAAAAGGCTCCTTTTGCTGCACACAAAACCAGAGATGCAATGCTGTCGAGCACTAACGGGAGCTTTGCACGGCACTGCAAGTTACCAAGGATGGAAGCGACCCAAAGGTGCTCTCTCTGCACAGCACCGCAGCTGGAAGAAGGCAGCACTCTGTACCCACAGTACACAGAGGCAGAAACATGACAGCACAACTTAAAAAATGCTCAGATATTTCAAGAAGCAGCATAATTTTCCTGCCTCTACCTACACATATGGCTCACTGAGAGAAGAAAACCTTCACTCAAGAAACTGTTCCATCTTTTTGACTTTCAGGTATTGACCAAAACTACACCTGCAGCTGCTGAATCATAAAGTCTACTGGCCTTTAAAAAGAGTGGGTGGCCCATCAGAGAACCAGGCATGTGACTTAAGCCTGCTTGAATCTAATCTATAACGTTTACTAGATCATAGAACATCTTCTGATTTAATTTTCATGCCTTCCTCATGATTTTTGCACAGAAGTATTAGGTCGTCTCAAGGCAAAGAAATTCTTAACATCATACATCTAACGTACTTCACCTTGGGTCTCAAAAAATGAAAGTTTCACAAATCAGCATTAGCACCTCCTACCCAAACTCAGGGTGTAATTTCTCCCTTTTGTGACTGCTTTTCATATACCACCATCATTTCAAGTCGAGATGGAGTCACTGAACAGAACTTAGCGTACGCAGAGTGTGCCATAGTACTGGCATGTTAAAAAGAACACTGTTGCAGTGAAGAATTTGGTTTGCAGTGTATCAAGTCTTGTAAAAATGACCAGATATCACCTAATTCTTTAAGTGGCTATATTTCAATTTTTTTCTATTTTATACCGATCGAGCTACAAAAGAGATGCCAAAGAGAAGACATGTAATGGCAAGGGAGATACTGAGAGTGATTATCTAGTTAAAAAAAAAATCACCAAATCATCTCCAGTGAGACAGTCTTCTGACCACAGCTGTCATACAGAAAGCACCAAGAAAGATGAACTGATTGTATGAGGCAGGTGCCTTTACAAAAATGGTGATCAGCATCAAGATTCACATGTAAATGTGAAAGAGAAAGAATTAGATGCAATCTGTCATGGATCATCAGCTATGCAGAAACAGTCCAGGCAGCTCAGAATTCAGTTTCCAACCATATATATTATATGCATCAAGATCACTGGGGGAAGAAGAAGAAGAGAGGGAGGGTGGAGGGCTGGGGGGGAACATCCCTTAAAATACAATGATACCTTCTTCCAAGCTGGGATTTTAATGTTGCTTTTTTGTACCTTACAAGCACAGGCTTTTATATTTTAGTTTTGTCCCCTTCCCAGTTGAGAAGTTTATCACAAAAAGCGAGAGACAACCACAAAAAAAATCCCTCCGTGAAAATACCTGACGCAGGTGGAATCTTTGCTCATCCCACTCAGATACGCTGCCAGCCAGCCTGGACACCGTGGTATGAAGATTCACCACAGCAAACACTGGCAAGCCAGGCTGAGACCAAATAAACCTCAGCATCCATTATCCATCTACTCCACACTTCCCACACAATGGGACGTGCTAAAGGGCTCATGAAGGTCTGGGGGCAGGTGCAAAGGGGCCACATCTGCTGATCACACAGCAAGTGGTCAAGAAACCAGGTATTCCCTTGCCAAACTGTTGGGACTGGAATGCTTAAAAATTAGACTGAGATGTGAAAGGATGAGAAAGGTAACGTGTAAGAACGGGGTCTGGAAAAAGCAAAAAAAGACCAAAAAGGAGACTGAAAGGGACAGATTTCTTTTCAGAGAAGCCCCAGAACAGTTGTAAGGGTTTATGAAACACACCAAGTGACAAAATAAAGAAGGGAACATTGTTTAAAACTGATCAAAGGCAGCTCTTCTAAAAAGCTCCTGAGAGTTTATCAGAAAAACAGCAGAAAATCCAAAATTTTTGAACCAAGGATGACAGAGATGAATCAAGCCCAGTGAATTCAAAGCAGAAGAGCAACATCTCAAGCTCTCCCACAATACTTACGCTCGAAAATAGGGTCAGCACTACTGGAACCTGAAATCCACACAGGAGGGGAAAAACGAGAAACAGAAAACTGATTGTAGCAAGGAAGAGGGGCTTGGGACTTCAGGATATTATGCTCACTATTTGAAATGGAAGAAATGAGAGATTATAAGGAAAAGGGAAAATCCTACATCTACAAGTACTTACAGTTTGATGGAGGGAGAGAATTACTAAGCAGGCCCTATGAAGATAAGGACAGGGAAAGGTCCCATTCCACTAATTGTAAGTTGGCTACATCAGAACTTCAAAACCACTTTTTAAACTATATCCCATAGAGGGGATACAGATGAAGACAGGAAAAAGGTATTTGGATTATCCTAGAAGATAAAATACATTAATCCTGTGCAGACTGGGATCTGCACTATTAGTAGAGACTTTCTTTTTATTGGTCTAACTTTTTCCTCTACCTCCCTCTTGTCCTTCTTCTTTACTTCTTTCCTTCTTCCTTCTGAGATACATTAAAGGGAAAAAAGGGAGACATAAGATTAGAAACAGAAGTACCTAAAGCAAGGACTAAGAAAGGATTCCTAGCAAGAGGTAAAGATGACAAAGGCAAAAAAAAGCAGGGTCTGGCTATGCATTTTTACCCCCTGTGATTCATTAACTTTATGCCGTCCAGCTTCCTGGAGTTGGAGCCGTGTGCTTGCTGTATGGAATTTTGTCTTGTAGGATGGGAGAACAGTGAATATAAAACTGACAACCCTTCAAAAGTTCCAATTTTACCTTAAATAAAAATACATAAAATATCTCATAGTTTGCATTCTACATCTGATCCCTAGCTATAGGGAGCAACACAACATTGACAGATGGGAAACACTAATAAAACACAGATTAGCAAAATTTAATTGGCAATTGTTATAGGAAAATCACGTCATCTTAAAATGCCTTTCAGAATGAACACTAGCAATTATGGTAGGTCTGAATACACTCTGAAACTGTCAACAGTAATTTTACAGTTCCTTTAATATTCCAATTAAAAACTTTTTACTTTCCTCCAGAGAATTCAAAATGAACTTGACTTTGCTCCAATTATGAGGGACACTAACCCTCTGAATCTCATGCATCTTTAACAGACTGTAAAAGACTGGTGCAGCACCATTCTGAAACTACATCTGTCTTAATTAAGCAGTTTGGCTACTAATTTCTTGGAAAACCTGTATGCATTAGCTAATTTTGTCCTTAGAAGCTATTCCTTATATAGCAGCATATCTGAACAAAGGCAAAAAAGCAATATATTGTCATATTTAAGGAAATTAAACTTACTTCCGAAGTTTGCCTTCAACCATCCATTTATCTCTCCTTAAGTTTGACATATAATCAATGTTTTTATCAATTTCACTGTCAAAGACAAAATAAGCCATTAACTGTGAGCTTACATGTTTTTTCAGTGACAGACATTTATGTACAGATACTTTGCCTTGAAGAACTGGCTCAGAGAAATTGTTAAACTTCAAAAGAACCCATTTTAAAGCTAGGAAACTTCAATAGCAGGAACACAGAAGCAGCAGCACCTATGTCAGTCTTTAGCTACAGTATCACCTCAGCTTCCTTCCATGAGAAGCACGTCATTCAAAGCAGCTGACATTTCTCTCCTTAGCTCTAATTCAGTGCCAAGCCTCCAGATGTCTTTGCCACAAAGCATCTATCCCTGTGCTGCAAAAACAGTGACCACGGGACACCCAAGGTATTCTGCCCAGGCTCTCTGGGATCCACAAACCAACACTCACTTCCCACCGCAGAAACTGAAGAACCAAACAGGGGGTTCAGTTCAGTCACTACCAGCCCACTCCCAAGACATCCCAGCCTCAACAAGTCAGCACATTATAGTTGTTTCTGTCACCCAAATATGGAAACTCAAGTTCTGAGTGAACATTTCTACAAAAGGGACCTAAGAGTCATCTGCAACAAGAGAAAGTTTCTCACTACAATGGATTTGATTGACACCCATGAACTGTCTTGAACAGCTCATGCACAGCACTTCCACTCCCACTCCTGCTATTTTTCAACCTAGGAAAACCTGAAGTATCTCTTCTATTCTTGCCTTACACAGCCCTGATTCACTCTGGCAGCCACTCTGGAACCCACAGAATTCATCAGGAAACAAAGCAGCATCTAATGAGGTGAAAAAAAGACTTTACCACAGTAAGTCAGTCTGTGGGAGAGCAGGCATCCCAGAGACTGGCATTTCCTATCTTTTTATTGCACTTTGTTGGGTTTTGACAAGTTGTTGAACACAGGGAGGTTTAAAACTACAAAATGCAGTACACACTTTTCTTGCATTAGTACATCAAGCTTGCCACCTCACCTGATGACCCCAGTTAAAGTATTTGGACAAGAGACATCTTGAAAACCAAACGGAAAAAAACAGCACTGCAGAAGACCTGACCAACCCTTCTGAATTATTCACTAGACTATCTAGTACATTGTTTTGCAATCAACCTCATCTTTTACTCCAAAAATTGCCTGAGACATTTTGGTGCAACCTTGGAAGACAAAATTATGGCCCAAAGATGGCACCGTTCTCTTCTTCTGTTATACCAGAAGTACCTAAAGGTAAGGAGAGGTAACTCCACCAACATCGGCTTTCGTTACAAGAATTTCAAACCCCTCCTGGAACAGAACACACTGTAGTCACAGTATTCCTGAACTACGATAGTTGTATGATTTGATTGTTACACACCTGTTTCTGAAAAATCTTACCTTACTACACTTTTGCTGCATGCTAACTCATTGACCAGAAAAGCAAGCACTGATGCTTTCTGAGCTGGGGTATGTGCCTGGAAAGCTTTTGTCCTCAAGCTCTCCACCAGCTCCGTTTGCCCACAGTGAGCCTCCATGAAGAGCTGCAGAATCTCAGACACGTTGTCTCGATTGATACCGACACTCAGTAAGTGTTCCCCAAGAATGGTTTTAGCCTAAAAAGAATAAAGGTATTTCAAACAATTATGCTTTAAACTATTATTTTCCTTTGCAGGCTATACTATTGTTTATAGGAGGGAGGGATGGGTTCATTTGCATTTTTACATTAGGATTTTTAAACACGATTATTCTTTAAAACTACTCAAATGTAAATTTTAAATAAAGTAACAAATTAAAATGTCTTCACCTTTACGTTCTTAAGAGCAGAGATAATATTAACAGTAATTAAATGAATAAAATGAAAAAGACACAGTCCAATTAGAAATTGATGAATATTCTTTTATACATTGATGTTATGTAGAGTTGTGGAGTGGAAGAGAGCTGTACTGGCTTGAAAAAGAAGGCAAATAAGAAAGAGAATCATGAATGAATTTGAGTTTTGATGAAATTACCTATACAACAGACTTTAGAGAAAGAAATGGCAAGATCCACTGAGAACAGAACATGAGAGTAAGAATGAAAAGGGCTGGAGGGAAGGGAGTTAATGCATGCAGCCCCAGATGTGACAGTGCCTTACAAAAGGTCCAAACAAAAAAGTGTATGTGCATGTATACTCCCAGAAATGCCTTTTCCATTCTGGAAAATGGGAATGCTAACAGGGCATAGAAAGTCTTGAAGGAACATCAGAACAAGGGCACCAAAGAAAAGAAATAGGAAAGTGAATGGAAATCCAAATCCCAGAGGTGGCACAGAGCCACTAGGAAGAATATTCATACATAGAGGGTGTTTACTAGGGATTTTTTTTCCCTTTTTTTACCTTATAGCCTGCACCAAGTCCTGGGTCACACACAGCTGCAGAGACAAGCTTAACAAGCAAGTCCTGTACTTCTCCCATGCTGTCCCCTATGTTGAGCAAACCCTCCTGAAGGACGCTCAGGGAGGGGACATCCACGCTCACATCAAAGCCAAGAACTTTCCCAAAGTTTCGCAGGAACTGCACCACCATGAGACAATTTGAGAACGTGCTTCCATCGAGGACGAGGCCGGGGATGCGAGGCAGCTCTGGGAAAGGCTGGGAAGCAGAGACAAGCAGTGCAAGATTCAGCAGGAGATTTCAGAATAAATCTTTACTGCTACCAGCTAAGGAAATTGGCTGATACTTCCTTATGACCTCCAGCATGACAATGCTGGAACTTAAAGGCTACAGGGAACCTGCATTCCCCATCCATTCAATACTGAAACACATTTACCTCTTCACAGTACAGGAGGCAGGAGATGCTATCAGGATCTATGATGAGCCAAATTACTGTAAAAGGTGCTGTAAAAATATTAAAGGGAAAAAGGGAAGGGATTTCTCTGGAACAGAGAGGGTCTGAACTTGAGCTTTGTCAAGTCCTTAAGGACAAGAACTAAGAACACAGAAGACTGGGAGAGTAATTTTTTATGAACAACAGCTTATAAATTGCCTAGATGACTATCCTAGTGCCTGTGTACTGGGACATGATGCCTATTCCTGATGTAAAAATAACTCATAGGAAAGAGTTTTTCTGAAGCAATCACACAGGTGCTGTTTGAGAAGCAGGCCGCTTTTAAAATAAAAAGTTTAGTTTTACTTAACTAAACATGTGCCTCTGAAGTGTTCTACCATCTTGTATTTGTATATATTTCAAATAGTTCTCTACTTATGTGGACCAAAACTTGAATGCTTTGGGTGTGGCCACAAGAAAAATGTTATTGTCACGATGATAAAATACATGAGCCAGAGGCAAGAAATTAAGTTTCTGTTGGCATGATTACCTTCTGGTCTGCTAAGCACATATCTTCATTAGGCTTCTTTAGCTCCTTGGCCATTTCTAATTCCAGTCTTCGCTGTTCCAGTTTACGTTCTTTATTTAATCTTTTTTCATCACGTTTCTCTTGCTTTAACCGTTCTTTTTCCTTAAGCAGAATTAAAAAGGCAGAAAATAAACCCCACATATTAAACTTACAAAGGAACAATCTACGAATTTGAAAAGTACTACTTATGTAACCTTAGTAATTACCACAGCAATTAAAGAACGTGTATTAAAACAAAGGGAAGAGGAAAACTACAGAAATACACCAAAATCACTGAATTTGTGAAACAATCTAAGATTTTCTTTTTTCTCTCCTGACAACACAGACATGGGTTTTCAGTATGACTACACTGAAAAATTCGTTGGAGTACCAGTTCAGAAGATGACTGAGTGAAAACGTGGTCAAGAAGTGCCATGCGAGGCATCTGATTTTATAGGCCCTGCTTACACACCACTCCCATCAATCTGCAACTGTTACAGCAGAGACCTCTCAGGGAACCTCTCCAAACAACACATGGTTTAAAAATTCCCATAATAAATAAACTGAATATGAATAGCTTATAAGACACAACTGATCTTTTCAAACACAGATTCTTGGCTTGAATTACCATGCACTTCACATGCAATCTGAAAACTTTAACAGCCATTTATGTCTTATCTGCACAAGAACACAGGGATCATCAAGCTGGAAGTCAAGCATCTATTACTTGTCTTGCCAAACAGCCTCTCCAGTGATGTCACACACAATACTACACTCCCTCTGCCTCTCTAACCCACCCAGACCGACTCTGAACTTGGAGCTCCAATGGCCTTTCCCATCCCTGGCTCCAGGGGCTCTGCAGCCACATACCCAGCACCACTCCACTGTCCTGACGACACAAGTCCATGCTGTGGAGTTCTGGTAAGCCCCTTGACTTATTCTTTCTCTTGATTCTATACTATTACTAGACCACTGGTGACTCCTGTGGATAACCACTATGATTGCACAGAGACTATGATCTCTATTACTACAGTCTTTGGGGGATTTTATGCAAGGTCGAGTTGCATGTTGGACACAAAGACCATGTTTGGGCCACTAAATGAAAACTGGCAGAAAACAAGCAACTGCTTCCTGCTCTGCAGCTGTGTAAGCACCCTGTACCCTCCACACTGCCAACACAGGCCTCGTAGCTGTGATGAGTTCTTAAGGGACACCGTGGCTAGAAAGTCACAATACACTAAAGCCGCACACAAAATCCAAAACCTTATTTTAAAATGAAAAATACTCCCCAACTTGTTTTGTAAAATTGCTTATTGCCTTTTCTTAACCTATGCCATGGTCTCAGAGCCAACTGGCATTTCCTACAACTTGTTTTTGCCAATCAGAAACACTCCAAGTCAGAAGAAAACAAGAGATGTACATACGGATATCTAGGTGGCAACACAGTAATTTGCAGTTACGATTAAAAATGCAAACTTTCACCACACTAAGTTTCATAAAACTATTTAATGTTTACTTTTACCGGCCGCAATAAACACAATTCTCTTTCTATTAGAGTAAAAATACAGTTACAGCACTGGATCAGACTAAACAACCATTTCCCCTGGCATTCTGCCTTCCGACAGTGGGATGGGTGCTTAAGGGATCACCTTTCTCTATTCCCTTGCACTGAAGTATGATTCAATTTTTCTTGGGTTTGGTCAGTCACTTTTATTTAAATTTGTGAATACATCCAAGGGAATAGTTTAACAATTTCTTTTACAACTGGCTGCTATAATGATGGTTATTTTACTTCAATATCTTAGTTATCTGTACTTTATTTATAAAAGTCTCAGGATACAGAGATTAAAAAAAGTCTCAGGATATAGAAGAACTTAAAAACCCTGAAAAAATAAGTTAGCAATTATGACTTTTGTATTTCACTTACGTTTCCTCTCAAAACATCCACATCTCTCAAAACTGGGCAATCTGTGCCACTGTTCAACCACCACCCTCCAAGTAAAACAGTTTTTTGTAAGTTTGAACAGAATTTCCTGTACTTCAATTTGTGCCTATTACTTCTTGTCCTACCACACCATGTATACAAATGAAACTATATCTACATGTACATCAAAGACACTGCTGTTCTACAGATCACTAGAGAATGAAACCACGAAAACCTCAAAGTTTCAGAGGTTGATACTCACTTCTGCTTTCTTACGTGCTTCCATGGCTTTCATAAGCATCATGTGTTGTCTTCTTCGTTCTCGTTCCTATTGAAGCAGGTAATATTAGAACAAAACTAATCCACATTTTCAAATCAGTAAAAAAGCTAGGTAACAAATTTAGCATTAATAGACAAGTCACAGTAAATACTAAATATAGGACAAGAATGGCCAAGTCTGTGCATGTTTTAGTTCAGGTTTAGAAAGCAAATACAAGAACAATCAAAAGCAAAAAGGTAAAGCAATGAACATGGAGACAGTGTAAAAAAGAAGCATACAGATTTACTTATGGTCAGTTGTGATGCTCCTTCATAAGCTGGCAGAACAAAAAGCATAATGGTTGGCTGGAACAGGTCAGTTACCTTACATCTGCTATGAAGGAATTTGCAATTTACTTCTTCAATAGCCAATTCAGCAGAAATTTTATACTCATCTTTTTCAAACATTGCAAATACTAACATTTTTGTAACCAGGCAACAAATTAATATTCTCAGCTCTAGATCAGCTTTAATCAAGCCAGTGGCGGTGCACACACGTACACAATGACTCTTTGTTTACTGATGCCTGTCCCTCAATAAATTATGGCAGCAACTTCAAATGCATTAAGGAGCACTGTTCTAGGGCACTAAGTATGGGGGGCTTGCCTTAAAAGCTGTAGAGTAAATCCTGGCCCCAGTAATGGCGATGGGAATTTTATCATCTAATTTGGTGATGCCTGGATTACATTCTAATGTTTCACTGTATGCTTGTAACAGTATGAATTTAGCACTGGCTGAAAGTTAATTTCCTCAGTGTCTTAGGGAAGACATCATCCTGGTTTCTAAAGTAGGTTAGTTCAAATTGTATTTAAAATATCCGGGTTCACTCCTAGTGAATGGGACAAGGCTTGAAAAAAATTATAGAAGTGATTACCTATCAATTTTGCATTAATCCCTGGTTAGATATAGTAGTCAAATTTCTACTAGGACATCAGTAACACAGACCTCCTTTAGTTATTGCCATGTTCAATTCATACACATGTTCAGCACATGTCCTTTTTTTCCTGAACAGACAAGACAAGCAGATGTATGCAATGCACTGTGCTGTAAAGCCATGCAGCAGTATGTAATATGACAGCAGCCAGTGCTACATTTTATGCATTGCTATGACAACCATATCACAACCAAATCACAATGCGGTGTTAGATGTACAAAAATAAACATACCCATACCATATCTAGTCTATGCCTCTCCAACTCCTGGTAGAAAGAGTTGGCACAACATTATGAAACAGAAATCACAAAGTCATAAAACCACTTTATAATCCCCCAAAAGACCCCAATACCAAAGCAAAGCAACAAATCATAAGGCGAAAGAAAATTTGTGCAGGACTCAAACCCAGACATTTAAAAAGGGCATATTTTGAAGATTCCACACCCCCCCACCACAATATAGTTTAAAGGAGGAGCTCACAATTGGCACTGTCTGTCTGGTCAACTGAACGTATACCAACCTGATGCTTCAGAAGAACAGCCTGCTGCCTTCGCATCTCCTTCTCCTTAAACAAAAGAAAAGAAGCATATTGAAAATATCTATCAAAATTTACTTACCAAACTGCACAGATTTGCCACACTAAACCAGCACAACGGAGTTAAATTCTAAGTTCCCTGCCCGCCATGACCTGAGTACAGTCTACACGACAGTGAGCCTGGTGAGCTGGGAGTTCCATGTGAACACACACCAAGAACGCCAAGGCAGCCCGACAAGTAACATATATACACTGGCTTTTCCAGTGTTTGTAGGAGTTCTGCAGTCTTGTATGTGCATAGCCCCAGTGTTTTGATACAGTGTCTTTAAAAGAATATTGTGAATAATGTTACTGACTGGACATTCTGCTGTGCAAACCAGGTATCGTGTAAGCAAAACTCAAGGTGAGTTTTTGGGACACAAAGTAGTGTCTCTGTATACTCACGTGGGTATGCCACACGTGCACAAACTCCTCTGCACATGCTTCATGCACGTGTACAATCACATGTACACGTTATTGCATGCTGCCTCTATGTACAGTTTCCTTAGCCACGAATATTCCTCCAGATTTGCTGCTTTTGATGCATCAACATACATTATGCACAATAATATGGTTCTTGTTTTTGGAGCTCCTCCAAACTAACCTTTATTCGTTTTTCGGCCTCCAATAATTTGGCATTTGCTGCTTCTTCCTTCTTTTTCTTTTTCGCCTGTGCATGCAAAACAGGTCACAAAACAGCATCATCACAACTTGAGAACAATCTGACTAAAGTTCTGTGCCTTTAAACGTTAAACACATCATCACTTATGGTGTACATTGCAACAGATCTCTTCCCCAAAGCAGCTTTCACAGTCAATCAATCACAATTCAGTTACTTCTTAAAAATTAAGCCAGCATTTCAAGCCCCACTCACAATTGCTTCACCTGGCTATTGTAAGAAAGCAAATACTCACAGAAATAAATAGTGAAGAGTTTACTCATCATTGGAATCTTGAAAACTAGCAATCTATCTTTGCTAGTACACTAGCAAACCTGTACAGTGTATCAGTGTATTCTAGCACATATATGGACACAGATTTGAAATCCACTGCACTTCCCACAGAGCAGAGCATTATACTCTCTTAACATCCTATTACTGAAAACTCGTTCTCCAAAAATGGAACAGCTCTTCTGTCAACTTTAGCATACACGAGACTTCATGTAGAATAGTCATGAGCCTAAGTGAACATTTCCAAGATTTGGGTCACACTTAATGTAGATTTTTAAGAAAAATATTTTAAGATACATGTTTGAACTGGCCTTTGGAAACCCAGGTTGTTGGAGTTCTCATATTCATTTACATTCCTAACTACCCACGTGACTATTAAAATACCACATTCTTTAAAATGACAACACAAAAATTACATTTGAGCCATCATTTTTACCTCTAAAATTTGCTGAGCTCGAAGTTCTTTCTCCATTCTGATTTGCTGGATTCGCTTGATTTTTTCCTACAAGAGTAAGAAAGTTATTTCTTTAAAAAAAAAACCAAACAAACAAATCCAAGAATGTAAATTTATTTTTAGACTTGAAAAATGACCAAGTATTATACGTACAGACTTTTTGTCGTGAAGTTTCACACCAACTGTAGTCAATTGTTCCCATGTATCAAGGCATGTTTGGAATTTCTACTAGCATTAGAAGATGTCTGGTATAACCCTGAAGGAACCTACACACTTAGTTATGCATAGGCGCTCATGTTTAAGTTGTCATAGTTTTTTATTTTCTTTTTTTAGATGACCAGATTAATGACTGTGAACAATCCAGCAGCATTCAAATTATGGCTGACACTGGGGGAGCTCTTTAGAAAAGAACAAAGTGTGAGCTATGCCATGAACATGATTTGAAAACATGTTTTGAATGATCTTCCTGACCAAGAAATAGGGGGTTCTGTCAAACCACTACTTTCTGCCTCAGGCCCAGCAGCCTTTCAGTCCCTCACAGTCGCGTGGGCAGCACAGGGAACCCGAGCTCTGAGAAACCCAGAGCCTGTGGTTTGCCACTGACACTCCCCACACGCAAGCTGGGTAACATGCTCAGTTAGGTACATTTCAATTTCTCCAGGCTTTTAAAGCATTCAGGTAACTGGGGATAAGTTTGGACGCTTTACTATGTAGTCTGGGGGATAGAATTGTAAACATGCTGTAACAAAAGAAGTAAATGGAACAGCAATATTTCATGTGGTAAGAAGAAAATGATCAAGCTATGTATGTGCTCCACAGATGGATGCTGTGCAACCATATTTTAATTTGATTTTTTCCAAGAATTAGTTCCTAAAAACTGAACAAAGTCTCACTGTGCTGACGGAGAAATGTAATCATTGCTAACACTGTGATTATTTCATATTTCCTGTGCTGGGTTTGTCTGTTAAATTAGCTCATACTAGAAATTTGTTAACCCATTAATCAAGATTTTATTATCTCAAAAGAAGCTGCCTGAGTGCCACAGTGACTGGAAAGGGACCATTACGAAGAGAAGTGTTGCAATACATCCAGTTGAACTTGCTGTAAAGTTTTAATAGCAAAACCCAGACCATGGAAAAGCCCTGCAGTCTGGGAGACCTAGTTCAGAAGCCTGAAATGGAGCTCAGTGCTGTTCTCTGAAACAGCAGATGTTTTCCAACAGTGAGGGCAAAGCCCATCCATATGGAATACACTGTCTAACTGACAGCTGGTCTGAGACTCTAGAACACAGACTACTTACCTTCTGGAGAACAGAGTCATACATATACTTTATCAAAAAACAACAAACGAAAACCAAGCCCTAAGAAAAGGTAATCTAAAATGTTTAACAATAAAGGAGCAATCACACAGGAGAAAGACATACAAAAGTTCCTGACGAACAGAGCTACAATACATGAGGTCTTAACAATTTCAGGCAAATCTTACCAGCTCCTTAAATTATTGAGAAGTCCAACATAAGACTACATTACCCAGCAAATTACTTTTCTTTGCATCACGTGAAGCTCACAACATGGACCTTAAGTCTCTGTTATCCCCCATGACACTTCAAAACAGTACAGAAGTTGAGAGCATGTATTACATCCTCTCAATTCCACAAAGGCTAGAGTTAATACAGAACAAAGAAAGCATTAAACACCTCTCTCTTGTCTCTGTCCTTATTTTTGAGGTGACCATCCCCATCTTGTTATGGGCTGATGTTATTTCTGTACTGCCTTCTGCCATTAATATATTTGAAGAATCCCTTCTTACTGTGTGCTCCCCAGTTTTGGCAGTTTCAACTCCAACTGAGCTTTGGCTGAACAAATTTTCTCCCTACACTGGCAAACAGCATCTCTGTGTTCTCCCCATGTCACCTATAGGCAAACTAATACTAGTACTTATTTCTAAGTTTGGGATGCTGAGATCATATACAGACATTGAGGTGCTAAAGCATGTCCAGAGAAGAAATGGCAATGGAGCTGGGAAGGGGCTGGAGCAGCAGGAGTGGCTGAGGGAGCTGGGGGGGCTCAGCCTGGAGAAAAGGAGGCTCAGGGGGGA
>JAWWMP010000171.1:136259-147206 GCA_035047865.1 Dendrocincla tyrannina | reverse complement strand
TGTTGCGCGCCTCGTCCCGCGCCGCGGCGGGCGGGCGGCCCCTGCGCCCCTCCAGCGCCCGCAGCCGGGGCGACACCTCCTCCTCCGGCACCACGCACCACTGCACGCCCTTTTCATCGACACCGTCCACAGAGGCGTTACCAACGCGGGGTTCAAAAAGAGAAGAGAAGTAAGTCTAAAACACTTGAGCGCAGGAACAGCAAGAGCCTCCCCCCCCCACAGTAAGCTGCGGAGATGAAACACGTGAGAGCGGTGCGGCTCTGCCCGGGCAGGACAGGACACTGCCCTGAGGACGCACAGCAGCTGGGCACTGGGGGGCTGTCACCCGCAGCTGTGCAAGCTGTACCACTACGGAAGATCTTCAATACTATTCAGTGGCACACCAAGTTACAGGTATGCCATGACTGCATTATTTTTAATTATTTGTGATCAAATCAAATTGCTCAATCCTCTTAAGAAACAAAATGGATTCTTATTTTTTGAACTCAAAAACAACTACTCTGCTTTCACTGCTCAACATGAATGAAAAAATGTGTCAAGCTGAGTTGCTGTCTTCCAACTGTTTACGGAACTTCTGACACACGTAACAAGCAAATGCAGTAATGTATTTTCAAATACTGCTTTCAAGTGTTGTAGGTAACAACTGAGTTGACCAAACAGATGCATTTCAATCTTGGAGTTTTAGTACAACTGAGTTCTCCCCTCATCCACTGCAAAACAATTTCTGTGTCAACATGACGCAATCAAATTTTACAACTTTCAAGCACCCACACATCTGATCTAAAAGTTCAGATACAGATATATTCTCTAACTAAACAAAGTATGCAGCAGTACACTCAATCCTTTCTTTCACTGCCACAACCAGAGTATCACAAAAGAAGCTACTGAAACATTTTGTTAATAAAAATACTTGAGTTAATTCTCACATAGAAATGGCTTTCATTTAATTGATTACTGAGCACAGTCTAGCCGATCCTGTTTGATTGAACATGACTATTTCAAAATTGTAACATCTTTTACCATTTTCCCACATTTTTGAGAAATACGGGGGGAAAAATGCAAGCTAAGTATCCTTTGGGACTTCTCTGTAACTTGCCTTAAAAAGATTTTAAAAATATTTTGAAAATGCCTGCTAAAACAAGAAGGAAAGCTGGTAACTTATAAAACTCATTAAATATCAGTTCTGAAAACATACAATTGGAATGCCTAAGTTTTCACATTTGTATGTACATAAACACTAACATCAAATCTGCTGTACCATAACATAAATTATTTTCACTTATTCTGGCAATTTGTCTTTATCTGCTCACTCTTCACAATTACAAAGCTTTAACATAAATTCAGTAAAAGCAATGGCACTTTGCTAATGCAAGACACCTTTGCTGAAGTCTGAATACCCCCAGTTAAGACCATCCCAAGAGTACATGCCACACTTGGTTTGCAGACATTCCAAAGCGTAATTATGTTCTGAAAATGAACTGCTCAGAACCATGACTGGATCATTAATGTGTACGTTATCGTGCATCATCACTAAGGACTTTTCAGTCCGAAATATTTACCTCTACCAGCTGAAGTTCTGTTACTGTCTTTAAGAGCACTACTGAGGGGTGACTTTCATTTCCCTGCCGAGTACTTGAATTACTACTTAGCACAGGTTCAGTTTTTTGAGGTAATTTCAATACTGTACATATCACCTACACCAACTTCCAGCCTTGAAAATCTTATCCCATGAAACACAGGTGCTGGAGGAGGGGAGGCAAACCAGGAATCAAAGGCAAGGAGGAGCAGCCATAGTTCAAGAAGTACCTTAGAACCTGCAGCAGAGATTGCTCTTGCTCTGTATTTGTGTTTGCTGTGGTTAATGACACCAACAATAATAAATATGCAGAAAAGGAAGGTAAGAGGTCCACGAGACCATCAGTGCCAGAGACCATGTATTATGTGTATTACATTTTCCTAATGCCACCCAGAAGAGAAACTAGAGGCCACCAATGAAGGTAGTAGAAGGCTCAGTTATGTAAACAGAGTATGTGTTCCAGGGAACGGGGAGAGGACTGTTTAATGTCCTGTCAAAGGACACTGTGCATGCACAACTTTCCACAAGCTTAAGACAGGACAAGACAAAAACAGTCCAGAACAAAGCCATTCAAGGTTAAGCAAGAGGTGACTATCTCTATTTTGTGCTCTTTTAACATCTTTTAAAATCTAACCCCAAATACATTTCTATTAAAGAATATACAATCTAATATTCTGTGTATTTTCAATATTCCAAAGAAAGAATATGGGGGTTGTGCCCAAACATAGGAGAATCACAGGCTTCCATAAAATCTAAGCTTTGCTCCTCAAACATCACAGAAAAAATGGGAATAACACTGTGAAATGTTGTATTTTATTGCTGAAACTAAGCAAAATAAGAACCTAATTCAATTTCTCACCTTCAAGCATCCACCTTGTACTGCAACACTGTGCTGAAATCAGGACATTTGCCAAAAAGGCACCAGACAAGTACCCACGGAAGCAGAATCAAGCTCAAATCCTGCTAACCCAAACTAATTAACAAAACCATAGGCACTTTACATGAAACAAAAATCCACATTAATTTCAGATTAGATTTGTGAGGAAAAGTTAACAACCAAGCTTTCTGGACTGAAGTGCAGAACTCAGAATAGGACAAGCACTCCTATCGATATTACTTAAACTCATGAGGACCTGTGTCCTCTCCATCTCCCAAGACCACATTCATACTAATCTTTCTAAATCACAGCAGTTTAAAGCTTCCAGGTCCTGTCACCGAATTTTCACATTTGCCACCCCCACTTTGCAGAACTTCAAATACTCTTCTTAGCTTATTCTTTCATGGCCCACTTGTGCCAAATATGCTTCTTGGTTAAATCATTCGATCACTGTTTTGAATAACCCTCAACACCTGGTTGCTCGCAGACCACGAGTAACAAACACAGGCAGAAGCAGGTAATCCGTGTATTTTTGGCTTGCTACAGGTAATTCTTCTATTTAGCCTTAAGGTAATTTTCTTCACATCTTGTTCCATCTTAGAGCTCTCTGAAACTTATCCCATCCCTCTGGGGTCATGTCTCAAAAGGGCACAGAATTACACAACAAAGAAAAGGAAGAATAACCACAAAACACTGTACAGAATAATGACAACTACCACAAAAGCTGCAATAGCATTTCTGAATTACCTCCAGACATCCATGAAGATACGATTATCGCATATTATTTTGAAGCTGGACAATTCAAAGAAGTTCAGTAAAAAGGGTGCAAATTCTTTTCATGAAGTATCAGTATCACATACTGTCTTACTGAGTGCATATTATCAGTGTAGCTCCATTGTTAACTTTCTCATTTATACATAAAATGTAACCACATTTTAGCCCAGCTGGCACAGCTGCCCTCAGTCTCTTTTTCTAAAAGAAAGCTTTTCCTTTGTCCACCAAACTCTCAGTAGAGCCTATCACAAACTCCATCAGTACAAACTACAGTGCATGTGCAGCAACTTGACGTTCACACTGCCAGCCTTGCCTGTAGAAATCTGCCCCTCCCACTGCCTTAATTCTCAAGTTTTACAGATCACAGGGCAGACTGTAAATCAACTCATGAACTAAAGGGAGAAGAAAGAGAGAACTAGAGAAGCAGACAAGACTAAAGAAGTAATATGGGCAACAGACACAAAAAAGGTAACAGGGTAAAACAAGAGCAGATACCCTGACATCACATTATGTTCACAGTACAAGGAATTATTTCAGTCAAGCCATTCAGATACATAATGAAGTTCACAACTCCAGGAATTTGCAAGTGTTGTTTTCTGAACGCCGAACATGAACCAAATCTAGCAATGTTTCACCCTGTAAGCCAGGAATCGTGAAGCACCACCTAGAAGTAGCTGCTTACTGTGAACTCAGTCTTTTATGCTTTCAAATTTATACCATGCAAACATTACATATTTCTACATGGTATCACAGGGACATAAGGCTCAAGTAGAGCCTGGATTCAAGACTGCTGAGAGTTAGTAACATGTTCAGAACATTTATCTTTTAAAGAAGTAAATATATTCACTAACTAAAGTCCACAAACCCTGGTCACCTCCTGAAAAAATGGCAACATGGCCAAAATACAGTAACACAGCATGGCACAAACACAGTAACAACGTCCCTAAAATGCTAGTTTTACTTATCCCTATGTGGTTTATCTGCACCCAGCCTAGCAGTTCTGCCACTGTAAAGCAGAACTGGGATAGCTCTGCATTCCCTTCCGTAAGAGTCTCAGGGCGCTCAGACAGGACACACTAGCACATAAACATGCATTTTACACATATATACCAACACATATACATACTATGCACATGAACACATGAGAAGAGTGGGATTTAACACACACACAAATTACTATAGATATGAGGTTGTCTACAATAAAGGAAGAAGTAAAGATTTAAATCAGGAATATCTGAACACTAAAACAAAATAGGCAGCTCAGAGTTTCCGTACCAGCCCAATCCAGGCTCAGAGCTGATCATTAAAGCGTGTCAACTCCTGCCCCCTCCAAATACAAGCACTGAGGGGAACAGCTTTCAACACTGCCTGGGGTCCAGCTCTCAGCATCTCAACCTCACTACTGATAAAAACCACGCATAATTTCTAGAAATAATTAGCTAAAAATAGGCAATGCTTCAGATTGTAGCAAAAATTACTTCACCTAAACTTAAGTTAATGTGCCTTGGATCAAAGACTTTACTTTTTAAAAAGTGGATACCTGCGGTCCATCTCTGGCTTCATAGAAGTCACCCACTCCTATTTTTGCACTGAAGCTGAAATTGTCCCTTGAGATATCCATTATTCCATTTCTGCTGAGATACTGAAAAAATCACATATTTTTCCACTTCAGCTTGTAAATAATTAACACCCAGCTTTGATGTACAGCTAACTTTGTGAGTGTAATGTTTTGCATATTCTGTCAAAGGGATACACATTTATAAGAGTTCAAATCAGTAACAGACCAACATACATTATGCCTCATATCACAGGAAATAAGTATCTTTATTGGAAAGAAAAAAGTTGTATATTTTAATTGCAGGCATGCTTAGTAGCATTAGAACATAAGAGGTTAAAATAATGAATGTACCTTTACTACTTCAGGATACTGTCTCAGCTTCTTTCCACAAGGTGCAAAATATGCTACTTCTCCTTGAAGACGACCACCAAAGTTTCTTATTCGGGTTTCTCTTTGCCAGCTGGAGTAATATGAAATAGTTGCTTATAACAATACATGTTTTGAAAAACAAGTAATTCATGTCAAGAATTTTACAAAAGAAAAAAAAAAGAGGAAAATGTGACTAGAGTATCACAAGTCAAACAAAACCAGAAAATTTTATTATGCAGATTGTCCAAACTGACTCTCCAAATGGATTTATTTACATCAGCCTACTTACATATTAGCAGATTTTCAACGGCTTAGGACTATACTTCAGGGAGTTATTTGGAGTCTATATTGGCTCAGATCTAGCCATAACGACTAATTTTCCAGTGGCAAAATTGCTAAGAGACAGGTCATGTTTGCAGAATAGCAAATTTAATGCACAAAAATTAACACACAAAATATGTTGACATAATCACTGAGAGTCGGAAATCTAAATTGTTGAAGCCCTTTCCTTATTCAGCCTCAAAAATTTTTAAAGTGTCATTTCTTTACCAACTGACTTTTGAGGATATTATCTCCCTTTAAAGCAAGGCAAGTCTACAGACAACCTACCCGTACTCGAGAGGAACGCGGAGCTCCCGCTCATCTGCTACTCTTCGTCTTTTCGAAATACCTGGAACAGAAGTTCTGATTAACACATAACAGAACCTACAGAACGAAAACATTCCCAAAATGAACTTTCTATGTTTGTATCCTCAAAAGATAAACAGCTTTTTCACTCTAGCCACTATGTACCCAATTACCAAGAAAATCAGTGTTAACTGTTCTCCTTTTGAAATACATTTTCCTCCAAGTTTCCTGTAACCTCTCGCTCTGGAATTGTACACAGAAAAACCTAACTATTCTATACTTAACAACTCACCTTGCTTAGTTCACTTGGGTATTGCTAAAATAATTCCTTGCACACCTCTTTTTTTTGAGTTCAGAAGATGCCAGTGAAAAACACCCTACTTTAAAGATCTAAGTACATTCTAATAGGCTCAGTCTTAGAGTACTGTGTATAGACTGAGGTCAACTGCCAAATGCAGAAAATGTTCAGGACTATTTCAGTTTTTCCACGTTCAAGCAGAGATTGTGTTTGGTGCTAATCAAGAGACTGAATCAATAACATCACAGAGACAACTGCTAAATGTGGGGTTTAAGTGTGAGCCAAAGGCTGGTCCTTTTCTCAGGCCTCTCAGACAGCTGGAGGACATGAACTACGTACACAGAACAACTTCTGGAAGATGCACTTCTCAAAAATATAGTTTGGACCTTGTGTCAAGAACGTGCTGCATCTCTTCCCTGCAAATGGACTCGAGTGAGTTCTGTTATCAGCCTGAACCCCCCGTTCCAAGCTCCTACAGCCCCGAGTGTCACACCAGGCCATGGCAGAGCTGCCAAGCAAGGTGCCAGCAGCTGCTTTCAGGTGGTGCAAAGTGTCCTCTAGATAAGAACTGAGGAGCTGCCTGTGCTTGGGTGCCAAGCTTTAGGCACAGCTCTGTACTCTTAACCTCACACAATCAACTACTGTGTTACTGCCAGTGGTCACAGGGTGGGAAGGGAAGGGCAGGGGAAGGGCAGGGGAAGGGCAGGGGAAGGGCAGGGGAAGGGCAGGGGAAGGGCAGGGGAAGGGCAGGGGAGAGAGGGAGGCTGCTCTTCCAAATAAGTGTCACATGAATAGTGAGCTGTCCAGTGCAAAACGATACAGTGAAGAGACCACAAGACCTCTTTAGTGACTAACAACTGTAGGTAAAATGCACACAAAAGATATTTTTGTTGTATTATGGTAACTGTTATTAGGTGATTCTTAGCTGTAGCGCTCCTACATCTAAAACAAGGACACAAAACTAATTTATTCTACCTCCCACCTCTGTAAACAGACAAAAATCTGTTTCAAAGTATCATAAATTAACACAGATCCCCTAGGAAAAAAAATTAATTTTTTAACTTAACAATTTGGACTACTCCTAATCCATGGGAAATCGTTTACAAACTGTACAATTAACAGGCCTCTTTCTGAGGTAAATATGAAGCAGATCACATTACACTGCTTCAAATCTAATGCCCTTGATGACATGGAATGAAATTCCTATTCCACTGAATCCAAATATAAAAACCTATTTATAAGCACATATTCCCATTTAAAAAATCTCCTTATATGCATATTGATTAAACATCAAGTTTCTAATTCAAAGCACTAAGTATGCAATTTCATTGTTATCATGCAAATTAACAAGCACGACTTTCAAAAATGCATTCTTTACTGTAATCACAGTAATTACTAAATCTTAAAAATTAGTCATCAAACAAAGGGCTATGAACACTATATAACCACGCAAATGCTACATGGTAAAACACTTTGTTCTCGAGGGATCACTTGCTAGCAGCACCTGGCGTGCTCTTGCAGCTCGTTTTACGAGCCCTGCAGCTGAGCTGCTGCCGGTACTGTGTGTCAGAGGAAGGAGGTACCCGGTGTGCACCTGGCGGGAGGGCGGGCGCGGTCCCCAGGAACGCCGCGGGCGGGGCCTCTGCACACAAGGCGGCTGGAGCCGAGCCGGGGGGCTTCGCCACCTGCAGATTGAGCGGGGTGGGATGAGCCGCGACACCGATGGAAGAGCTCTTCACAGACGAGGGCATTTTATTCAGTTTCAGCGGAGTTTTCTCTCCCTCAGTGTCTGTATCTGATTCATCTTGATCTTTATCATCATCATCATCTTCCTCCTCAGACCCTTCTGTATCTGATTCAGAATTACTGTCAGACTCTATTTAAAAAAAATGCATGGCAAAAGGCACTTTATGACTTGATAACTATTGGCAAGTACATTAAAGTTCTAACACTTGCAAAATCATTTGTCTTATTAAATATGTTTTTAATAACACCTCCTGAGTATAAACAGAAGGTTATAATTAACCACCTAAATTTTAAAATTATAACCATGACAGCATAAAGTAATTCTGCATAATGCACTGTTCTTTCGAATGGGAAGAGATGAGTGACAGAAGCTGCAGTGTTTTAAGAGACTGTTTACCCTAGAAGGCGCTACAGCTAAATCATTCTGTTAGCCAGGCAGTAGGCTGGGCACTACCCCGGGAAGGGCATTTCTCAGGGTGTGAAATCCATTGTACAAAAGGCAGAAAACAACAGAACTGGCTACAGGCTGAGAGGTGTCAGAATTGGAAGTCCAGTGATCTGGGCAAAGGAAGAGTTACAGTCAAGGACAGGCAGGGTAAGGAACTAAAGATGGGCTACAGCTGTGAGAGAGAAAGCTTAGTACAGGGTGTGTGGATGACAGGTCAAAGAGAATAATTGTTTGCGTGGAGGCTGCACCCAAGGGATATCAGAACACAGGGGAGAAAGGAGTGACTGTGAATAACATCAGCTCCTTAAAACACGCCTTGCCATTCCAAATTGCTTAAGAGCCTTTAACAGAGTAATCTGGACTGCAGCTCTTAAAACTTTCCAAGTCCTTGGCATGGACAACTGTGCTCCTGAATGAGGTGCGAAAACATGCTTTTCTTGCCACTTCACAATTTGGAGGCCTTTGTCTAGTCCCCCTCTGGTTAGGGAAGCCTGTTTTGCCATCTGGGCTCTGCCTGCCAGAATAATTAACCATCAGCAAGCCTTAGCCTCCATCCCCTCCTGAGCACCTTGGCACATCAGCAGTCCATGAGCTGCAGGCCGGGTGACTGATGTGGAAGGCAGGTCTCTGACAGCCTTTCCAGAAGGCTGTGGAGCCACCTTACAGGACAGCTGACCAAGTATCAAAACACTCCAAACACGACTTTGAGTATGATACAATGGGGGCCAAGGAGATGTGCTCATTTCAATGGTATGTGTAGGACAGCGTGGGCCATGCTGGCCCAATATTTCCTACCCCTATTTTAAAATATGGTGGGAAATGCATGTTTTCAAAACTCAAAAAATAAAGTTTCTGCTTTTCCTATTAAAAAGGTTAAACCACCTGATTGGCTATCATCAGAATCATCATCTTCATCATCCTCATCTTCATCTTCATCATCGTCGTCATCATCATTAGAGTCATCAGAGTCTTTACTGCTGGGGGCATCTGAGTCCACCCCTCTGAACTGCTCCACCACCAGCTTTGCCGAATGGAGGCGGGGCGGTGGTTTCACTGCATTCACTGCGTCACCGCTGACTGCTTTATCCTTTCCTGGACCAGGCAACACAGGAGAGGTAGAGGGCATAGCAGGTGTCCGGTTACCAGCTGGTTTCTTCCCACATGCACTCAGGTTTACCGGCAAAGAGAAGGGGGCAGTGCTGGAAATGGCTATACTTTCACTGCTCTTAGTCTGGGGTTTCGGTTTCGTAGTGAGTGCAAGAGGAGCCTCCTGGATGACGCTCTGAATAACTCCATTGGGTTGGTGATTACCTAAAAGTGCGTTTGTCAGGAAGGGGTTAGAATGGTTGTTTTCCAAGGATGTGAGTTTTTGATGAGCTGGTGAACTAGATGTTGGTTTGGGGCTTGACAAAGCTGTGATAATCTTCTTCAGGTTCTTAGATGATTCCTGTCTCTTTAGCTGTGCTGCTGGGAATGCCTGTTTATATTGTTCCTAAAGAAATACGAAGACAGAGGAATAAAATGTGGAGGTGTTTGGTTGGTTTTCTTTATATTCAGGCAGGTAAACTCTAGGAAATTTTCAACATCTGCTAAGCTATTTTCAGTAGGTCAGAAGCAGATACTGGCTACCACAGAAGAGATGACAAAACAAAAAAGGGAGGGGGAAGGCATTACTCAGAAGTGCTGTGATCTGCTAATTTTTTAACTGAAAAAGTAGTACTTCAAAGCTTGTCAGGTAAAAATCAGTAGTGGTTCAGAAATACCTGTAAAGCCTACACTGTCTTTAGTCTAAAGACTCTTACAAAGAAGAAAACTCCACATCATCTTTGACAGAAAACATAGTAAAATGGATAAAGACAGTACATTTTCAATCAATTTTTAAACAAAGTAAAACACAATACCTTCTTGAAGTCACTAACATTTAAAACTGAATACAAAATTATGAAAACCTCCAAAATAAATATTCACACGATGCACACCTTCAGCAAACATTTTAGAGAAATCAAACCACCAAATGAGGATCACCAGCTAAAGACTCATAACCGAAATTTGAAAGCAGAAGCCTCTTCCAATAACAAAGACATTTTCATAATTATAATTTATTTAGCCACTCCGGGTAAATGACAAGCTTATTTGAATTTCACAAAGCAACTGGGAATTGAAAGGAAAACCAGTGTTTATCTTCTGGTCTAAGAATAAAAAATAATTATTTTTCAGTCCTCACTGAGGGCCTGTGAGTTAGCTGTAAATCAGTTCAGTTTACTTCTCCCCAGTACTACTTAGTTTGGAACAAAGTTAGAAAATAATAAAATAATAACAATGACAGTGGCCTTGGTAATTGAATTTCTTAATATATTTATTTTTTTATATATATATTCCAAGCCTCAGTGTTTGTAAAATGCTAGATTTTTATTTTCTTCTAATCCCCATTCAAATCTAACTGAATAGAAATTATGAAAATTCATCACTAGCCACCATAATCAGTATTAACAACATAAATAAACTGAATCTCTAAAAATAATTTCTGTAAGCTGCAAAACTGTTCAGACAGACACATACAAACATATTGCACAGTCCTGATCAGTAAAATAAATATCAAATTGAGGGTGGGCAGGCCCTGGCCCAGGTTGGGCAGAGAAGCTGTGGCTGCCCCTGGATCCCTGGGAGTGTCCAA
>JAWWMP010000171.1:120775-136225 GCA_035047865.1 Dendrocincla tyrannina | reverse complement strand
CTGGGAGTGTCCAAGGCCAGGTTGGACGGGGCTTGGAGCCCCCTGGGCTGGTGGGAGGTGTCCCTGCCCATGGCAGGGGGTGGGAATGGGTGGGCTTTGAGGTCCCTTCCAACCCAAAGCATGCTGAGATTCTATGAAAACTACAGAAATGGTCCTACTGAGTTTTACTAGCTATCAGTGCATAAATATCTGTCTCTAAAGTAAAAACAAAACTCAAGGTTACATTGAGCTTTTTTTTAAGAAAGGCTTTCAGCTTCTTTTCTTGAAAACTTAATTGAGATAGGTAATTTCAATTAGTTTGACTTAAAGCTATCCAACTTGAAGCAAAGTGAAGCTGTGCTTACAATACTAGGTATGTGAAGTATTAAAGAAACATTCTGACTGAAACTAGAAGCACAGGAAGAGTATCTAGGCCATACAATTCACATGAGTACCTTCCTTATTTTGATACTGATTTTAGCTACACATTATCCTTAAGAGATGCATGACCCACATGATCTGCTTAATTTACACTATTGAAAAACCCAGGTGAACTCTAAAAACATGCAAAACCCCCACGATTATGAAAAAATATATAATTTTAATGCGTTATATTTAAAAGAGCTTGATGTCACAATGTTCCACCTTATTAAGTAACACAGGTTACAAATAATCACAACATTCACTCACCCGTTTTGATCTGACATCGCTGGTCAAAGAGAGAGATTCTTCAGAGGTATTTTTATTCCCTGCTTTGAGTAGATCAGGGGAAGGAACTATGAGTTTTAAATAGGTTTCCTTTTTGGCTTGATGTACCAAAGACAAAGGTTTCACATTAGGAACCAGTCCCGTAGACTGTATTACACTTGTGTGTTTGTTCACAGATTCCTCCTTTGCCTGAGAGCTTTGGAAAATAAATGGAAGCTGCTGTGACAAAACCTGAGGCTGCTTCTGCTGGGACTGGAATGATGAGTGAGTCTGGGAATCAGACACAAGAGGTATCTGCTGGTGTGTTCTTTTTTCTTGAGACTTTTCATGTGGTTTTTGTCCATCAGTTTTTGTATCTGCTACACCACTCTGCATTAGCACCTGCAAAATATGTATTTTTGACTTTTCATCATATAAGTTAAAGATCCTTTTATAAAACCAACACATATGATCAGTCTTCGTGAAACAATTATACTATTCTTGACAGAGGATGAACAACAATAATTTTAAAATCAGTCTTGTAATGTATTTATTGTTCTTGTTCTACTGCCTACCAGAGAAAGTAACCATTCTACCAGGAAAAAAGCAACTACCGAAGCAATGTCCATAAAGAGAAATTTGCAACACTCTAACTGATAGCACACAGTACTTAATCTCTTTCTATCTCCTATTTTACAACAAAAGTAAGAGCCTACCAACTGTTAAACTGTAAAGCCTGTAAAGAACAGCAATACACAGGCATGCAAGCACATGCAAGGCAAGCAAAACCAGCCATAAACAGAAAACTGAAACAAACCTAGGAAGAGTGTTCTTAGCATTTATCAACATGCAGTTAAATAATTGCTCACTGTTTAACCACAGATGGGAACAAGTCACTTCGTCACAAGCAGCCTGCAGTGACAGGGCTGGGAGCAGCAGGGTGGGGTGTTATACCTTGTTCTTGCTTTTGTGATGTGCTTCGTTTTCAGAGTCAGATTCATCATCTTCACTCTCTTCAGCACTCTGGTCCTCCTCCTCTTCTTCATCCTCCTCCAGGTCATCCGAGTCACTACTACTTACACCTTCACTGGAGGTGTCTGAAGAGGAGCCTGAATCACTCTCGCTGTTACTAGAGCTTTCCATTGCTTTTTTCCTGGGCTTCTACCAGGAAAGATGAATTCTCTGTTAATGGTTCAGCTTTAACCTGTTATACAATCTTACTGTTAAACATAATCTTTGGAAGAAAGAACAGTGAGACTCTGGAGTACAGTGAGCTGCAGTCCTTAAAGGGGAAGTGTTTCACGAGATGCTGAAAATCAAGAACTGCTCACCCAGTTCCACTGAAGCATTCTTCTGACCACACGCACTGAGAGAACACCCAGCATCACTACATTTCAAAGCAATATATCAAATTAAGGCCTACTCATGGATAGTATATCAGATCATCACAATGACACCTATCTCCAACACTGTTATGCTCAACACCACAAATACACCATGATGAGTGAGGATTCAACAGAGTTTTAAAGTCACTTTTTGGACAGATTTGGGTTTATCGTTGTTATGTACCACCCTTTGAATGATCAAATACACACACAAGACAAAAGAAACTGCATGAGAACTTATAATTACAACTTTGAGGATCAATGCTTCTATCAACTCAGAAGTTATTTTTCCAACACTACAGGCAAAAAAATTCATAGAGGACAAGTGACTATTAGACTGCACTTGAGGATTCCCTAAGATGGTAGGACAACAGGACTAGCATTCAAACAGGAAGAAAACATTGCACAAAAAGTAACTCTCTACATTTTTATCAACCGTAAAGATTGGATCGGCTTTGCCTTCTCTAAAAAAATTAAAAGTCATTATTTAAACATTTATTTTAGATACCATCCTCAAAAGAAAATTACAACTAAGCAGATGATTGAAGAAATCAAAAGCTGAATACTATAAAAACCACCAAAAAACTAAAGAAAGGAACATTTAGAGAAGTATAGCTAAAACGTTTTAAAATAAATCACACTTTTTAGAAGAAGAGGCAAGAGTTGTTATGCCTTGAAATTTAAAAATGTAACATCACTTGTACCAAGCTCAGCACCAAATACCCCTATCTGCCCCCTTACTTATTCCTCTGACTTCAGTTCCTGCTGTGGCTTCATTCTAACACACTGAAATAAACCCAGGATTTTTCTTTATTTTTTTTGCAGGAGGTGTGCATTAATCCTCGTCATTTTGGAGTTCTCATTAGAAGTATTTTCTATGTTTTCTATGAAAAGCTTGTTCAAATCACTACATTTACAAATACCAATTACCTCTACATTTTGGAGGAAAAGAAGTTACAAATGTCAGTGTATCCAGTAAGACTAGGAACAACCAACTCCACTTCAGTATTAGCAAATTTACTACAAAAACTTAGGAAGCAAAACTGCTGACAACCTGAAACTTATCTGCATTAGACAGAGGACTGAAATGTTAAAATACAGAACAAAGCATTATTAAGAAAGGTACTTGTAGATCAAATCCACCATCTTACAGCAACTCAGTATTTAGCTAAGTGAAACTGGAGTTTAAAATCAGTGCCCACATCAAAAGAAAATCTATCAACAATACAGAATTTATACTTCAAGACAAACGGTTGCACAAAGGAGAAGATAACAATGCTGACAAGAATCCTGACTAAAATTTGAAAATTAAAAAAAACCCCAAAACAGGCAAAGGGAGGTAAAATTTTTCAGTGATACTCATAATAACAAATAACTCACTTAAGCAGCTCAGTTTTCTGAATAAAGCAAGAGCCAAAAAGTGCAAAAAGAACCTGTTCACTTGCTTATGATATAAACTTCTGGGAAGTTATTTAGAGCTATTAAAAGACAGTAATTTACTTGTTATTGTGCATAATTGTAGTAATACTCAGAAACGTAGAGACACCATCTGGAAAAAGCTTTACCTCTGCACCACAGAAAAAAATAAGTTTTGCATATACATATTCAGGATAAAAGCAGACCTTTAGAAAGGAAAGAGCCATTTTTAGTACTTAAGCCCAGGAAAAGTGAAAGACTTCCCAAATATCTTCAACTGGCTTAATACCTTCCAAAGCTGTCAACTGTTGAACACATGAGGAATGTTCCAAGGGAAGATGTTCATCCCTAATAGTGTCCCTATTGTCCATATATTAAACACTGCATCACTACACAAATATCATTAACCACTTTAGTGCTAACACCTGTTTTTCTGCAGATACATGCAAACACCAACTGTCCTTTGAAAATGCCAACCTCTCACCACAGGACATTCAGATTTGAGAGCTGAACGTAGTTCAGTAACAGAAAGAAAGTAATAGGCCCAATTTACTCACAAAGTAAAAAAAATAAAAAAAAAATATTAAAAAAAGAAATATTTTAGCCTAGATGGCTGTCAGCAGGGAATTACTCCCCTAGCTTCTATTCTGGCAGGAATCACCTTCGCAGTACCCCATGCCCTGAGTTTTGTTTAAATAGTTTTGGTTCCTAGAGCAGTTCCAAGTTCTTAGAGTGTTTAGGTCACACTACTATGTCTTTCATATTACATGGCTAAGCTTTTTGCTGAAACACAGCCATTAATAATATTCTGATAAATAGGAAATTACTTTCTGAAAAGCATTTTTCTTTTAATGTCTAAAAATTTCACTTTTCTAAGTTATGTGAAAATGTAATTTAATTAACAGATTTAATTTAAAATGTTATAACACTAGTATTTATACTGCAATATAATAATACCAAATATTGGTGTTAAAATAATATACTTTTAAAGTAATCAGATAAATTTAATAAAACATGGTGTTGCACACAGCTATTAACTAGTGGAACCAGTGTTAAGGGTAACTTCTCATTCATAAATATGTCGGAAACCAAGCACTTAAAAAAATTCCAGAAGCCAACACACAAAAAAACCCCTTACAGAGACAAGGGTACAGATCTTGCTCTAATTAATGAGAACCCAAAACATTTTGCACTCAGAAATAACACTTAAAAACGCTGCTATGGGAGAACACTTCTGTCAATTTTCTTTGACTCTTCAGTTTCTTTCTGTGTATTTACCTTATCTTTGATTTTGTCAGCCCTGGTGTCCAGGAGCTGAACTTTGCTTTGCTCCTGGTTGTATTTGCGCCCTCCTGCTCCTGAGGTCACAGCCTTCCCTTGGCCTGTCAACGTTGCAATGCTTGTGGAGAGCACGGACGTGCTGCCAGCAGACACTGCAGTGCTACTGCTCCCATTCAGGGATCCGTTTACACCTGGAGATGAAAATAAATCCCAAGTACAGATACTTGCTTTGAGATGCTGCAGTCACACCAACCCAGCTTCCATAAACATGTAACAACATACTGGACTTCTTACAGATTACTCACCATGTAAGCTGAACATTTGCCATTCAAGTGTCACTTCAGTTTAGAGTCATTTTAGTTTAAACAGAGTACCCACAATTTAAAGGACAAACACAATTAATGCCGTAAGGGATGCAGTGCAGGGGGAAATAAAATCTGAAATTGCCCATTTTTAAATCACAGAATATGTTGCATTGGAAGAGACCCACGAGGATCAGCAAGTCCAACTCCTGACTCCACACAAGACAAAACACACACCTAAGAGCACTGTGCCAATCAGCCTGTTCACCCTCTCTGGGGCCGTTTTCCAACACCCACATGAACTTCCCACTGCAGCTTTACAGCATCTTGCGTCCTCTCGTCAGACACCTGAGAGCTGAGATCAACACCACCTTCTCCACCCCTCTCAGGAGGAAGCCACAGACAGCAACGAGGTGCCCCTCAGCCTCCTCTCCTCTAAGCTGAGCAGACCAAGTATCAAACACCAAACAAATGTATCTCACTTCTTCCAAAGGCGTGCATTGCCACATAAATACTGAGGTGCAAGAACATGCTGTCCTGGGGCTCTTTTCAGCCGCAGCCATCCCTCCCAACACCGCTCTGGTGCCTGCTCTGGGTGTGTACAGGAACAGCAGTCACGCCGCACGCACAAGGCCTCCTGAAGGAACCACAAACTTTCAAAGAAAACCGCTCCCTCCTACTCAGTCCCAGACAAACAACCTAAGGAAGACGGGAGGGGGAAGTAATAGCAACAGAGTATTTTGCTATTGAAAGCCCACACTTGTATGCCTCATGCTCAGCTAACAGAATCAATTTTTATAGAACTGTTTACAAATGGGCAGAATGATCAAAGGTAAAGCTCAAATTCCACATCTTTCTGCACGTGCAGAAGTTCTACATGATTAGTTCCTCTACTTCAGCCGTTACCTTTGTCTGTACTGCCCCGACCACTTTTTCCTGCAGTTCTGGAGTGGAATGAAGCCGAATCGTGATTCTGGGCAGCAGGTGCAAAGAGTGGAGAAATTCCCAAGAGTGGGGGGAAAAAAGCTGACCCAGGACGAGAGTGCGTGTCTGCTGTTCGCCACCACTCTGCACCACAAAGGAAACAAAAACAAGCTTCAGTTGCTCTAACAGTGCTTTTCAGTATTTCAGTAAGTATATTGCATATACATACGTATGTGTGTATATATATAGTATGTGCATATATATTATGCATTAATACAGATATTAGAGAGAGAGAGAAAGAGAGCACAGATTTATTAAATCCAGAGGTAAAACAAAACAAAACTCTTAGGAACTCTTAAATGACACACATTTCCTGCAGCAATTCTGGTCTTAAATCATTAAAGCCATTCTGGTAAAGAATGCAATGCAGCTTTATTTAAATGTATTCTGAAAATAAGAAGAAAAGGGAAAAACCCAACACAGATAGATGAACTGGACTGCAAAAATTACAGGTAAAAGATAAGCACAGATGGAGCTGTGCATACCTTAGACAGTAAGGAGAGCGAGTCTAATGCAGAAAGGAAAAGAAGTGAAAAGAAAAATGAACAGGAAAAGTGACTAGAAAGAAGTAAAAAGAGAGTTTAGTTAAGCAGCTATATACCTGGGAGGTTAGGAAAGAGCAGCACAGAAGAGAGCAAACTCAGTACAGCAAGTCAGTATGTGTTCATAAGTTAGGACAAGGCAAGAATTTATAATAAAATAGATGAGAGACAAAAAAGCAAAGGATCAGAAATTCTGTAATCCTGATAAAGGAGATTTTAGAGAAGTTTCAGAGTTAACCTTCAACTTTTGAGATAGCCTGAACATGGGGATGGAAGACAAAGCATGGAATTTCCAGACTGTAAAAGCATACATAACCGGAGGAACAAAACCGATGCTAATGGAAAGAAAAAGAAGGAAAACAACAACATCAAAGAACACCCAGTTCATTTGTGCCATAAGTTAATAGCAACAGCAGTGAACCAAAAAATACAGCAAGAGAAAGACCAAGCATTCCCTGTTTTTCAAGAGACTCACATTATCAACAAAGGCCCCTGCCAACTGACTACACTTCTGGTGGACTTTTACACAAAACCCAGTACTTGACCTTGCTTGTTAATCCCACTAGACATTTTAGATGTTATTACTGTGCTTGTTCATATAATGGATAATTCTGGAACCATGTTCTGATTGCAGTACCTCATCATGCTGGGTGTTAGGAACACATGGGCATTGACCAGGATTGGTCATTTATTAGCAACTACAAAGCAACGTAACGGGAATACTCCATACACAGTGCAGGGAAATTCCTCTTACTGATTCCAAATTTCTGGTTTACATGCCTTTTTTTCCCCTTCTCCAAAACACAAGTTCATCTGCCCTTAATTTCACTGATGCTAGCTATTGTGGGTGATGTGTATGGTATTTCCTTATACCCAGACCTGAGTTTAAAAGCATTGCATTTCAGTTCTACATCTGCTCATCTGAGTTCAAATGTCGTTAACATCAGTTTGTAAATTATCACAAAGTAACCCCCCACCAAACCACAACAAAAAAAACCACCAAAACAACCAAAACCCACCACAACCAACCCAAACCTCATTTGTTTATCTTCTGCCACAACGCTTCTTTCTCACAGACCACAGTGGTGATCCTTAATCGTACCGATGAGCAACACTGCATTGCAAGGTTTCACAACGCTTTGAAGACTTTTTAAGACATCCTTTGAGATTATTTACCAACTTCCTTCATCACACATACAAAAAGAGTTGGTAACTTTACACTATATTGCACGTTACCATGGCCTTATGAAAACTCTGTGTGCTACCTAAGCCATAATCTAATGTGTCCAGAAAAGAGAAGCCATCCATTTTTAAATATGCATTTAAAAACATGGAAGAAATAAAGAAAAAAGGGAAACAAAGTCTTGTAATAATGAACTGAACTATAATGACATTTCCCCTCTTTCTTACTGGATGAAAACTCTACCAGTCTGTTTAGCAATTAATTCTATTTCCTTAATTTTCCCATTTGAGTGGTTGCTCTTCAAGTTACTAACTTACCTCAGACATGCTCCGCATAGCTAAGTTTCATATTAAACCTCACTCCTTAACATTCTTGCCTTACTTCAAATAGGTTAAATATTTTTGAGGAGAACAGCTTTTGAAATTCTACTAGCCACTGCAAAGATAATGATTGAAAGCATTACTCCAAAGGGCAACATACATTTCAACAATGCTGGTCTCTTAGTAACAAGGAACGAACTGTGAATGCCTTTGTTAATATTAATGAACTTCATGGTGCAATACAAGCTTTCCAAAAGGGCTAAAAGGAATAAATACTTAAATAATGCCTTAAAACTCAAAGCATCAATGTGCCAACCAGCAGAAATACAAAAATAACATGGTATTGAAGGGCATTCCACCTTACACAGCAAATCTGAGAACTGCTTGGCCTGACAGAAATTACAGTGTATTTTCCTCCTCTCTCTGTTATCTTTTAATCATTACAGTGGTGGCCAGGCTTGCCCTCTACACGCCTTCCAACACCACTGTGTCTTCCTAACTCCCTGTAGGAACGATTCCAAACTACTTCATGTGAGTGATTTTCTAGAACAGGCCTCTCGGTATAAAAAGCCGTAAAACATGGAAAAGGCTGGGAATGGTTTCTACATACATAAGTAACACTGCCTACTCCAATCACTGGTTTGGAAAACAGAAGTCCTCACGTGAACTGAGAAACATCAAAAATATCTCTTCATTTAAATGAAAAGCACTGCATACCTCAGTAAAGCACTTCAAAAACAAAACGCATTTTAATAAACTTCGAATATGTTCTCCCAGAACCAAGCACAAAAGGACTCATTCTTTAACTTTCCTTCATAAAGTCATAGGTTAAAAGATGCTAGACTTGGACTAATTTTCTAAAAAAAAGAAATTCTCGAAAAGGATTGACAAAACTGCACACTACTGAGAAAGCTGATACATAATTTAGGCACAAACACTGCAGATGATTGACTTTGAAGAGAAAGAATATAATAAATACACACAGAGCACAGACCTCCTAAGCTGTATTTTAAAAAGTATCCCCCAGATGGTAACTCTCAATGAGGCTTCCTTTGACGCAACAACTACTGGGTGCCTGACGGTGCTCAAAAATACAAGGCTTTCCTTTAATCTCTAACATCCAAAAAAACAATGCACCAAAACTCTTTTTCTTTCAATATTGTTTCTAAGTCCATTCCTTAAAAATAAAGGTAAAATTCCTTATCCAAACAATACTCAAAATTATTCACTTATCTGCATAATCTGTACAAGAAATACTGGATGAGACAGAATTTTAAAATGAGGAAGCACTCGAGCTATGTCCATTAAAATACTTCCCCCTCCTCCTTTTTCCCCTCCATATTTTTGCTTTTATGTTCTTCAGTAACCTTGAAAAGTAGGGTTTTTTTTAAAATTTTACTTCTGTTTTATTATTATCACACTCCTGTCTTTAAAAAAGTGTTTAGCCAGTGCTTGCACTAGTTTGCATCTGCATTGCAAACACTGAGGAAGAAATCAGGTAATACTTGAAGCAGGAAATCTAAACAAAGCTAATATCATGTCTAAAGAATGAACTTAAAGGTTGCTTCTTAATAATATGTCTAAAAAGACATTAAAATTAAGATGTCATGAAAATCTAAGTCTGATTTCCAAAACCTGGGAAATGGTGATGTAGACTGTACAACACTACAGACACCCTGCTAGTATCAGACCTGGCCATTAATTGTACTCTGCAATTGCTCCCATCTCTGGATGCAGTCAAAGCTTCAGCATCTCTTAATGTTACCATCTCATCCTACCCCAGCATTCTGCTGTGCATTTCACAAAACAGAATCACCACTTGGCTTTTTATATAACCACTTCAATTTTGTTGTGGCCACTCAGCACCGAGGATCCTTAATATCTCCAAAAGACAACAAATATCTACAAGCCTAAGATGAAAAATTTGACAAAATTAAGACTATATGAAAAACTTAACAAAAAAGAAAATTGTTCACACAGTTTTACAGTTTTTACTTTAGGCATTAAATCTGATCTTTCTCAGCATTTATTTGAGAAGCCACAATGTCATTTTTATACAAATACTGAGGCACTAAAAAATGAGAAAAAGTTTTTTTTTTTTTTTTTTGGTAGGATTTTGTTTGTTGTGGTTTGTTTTGGTGTGGATTTTTTTTTTAATAAAATGTTAACACACTTTTATTTTTTTTAAATTAAAAATAAAGAACCTTACAGGTCTGATAACATTAAAACAATACAACTCCACTGTTCAGCTTGGAACAGTTTCACATGCTGGTATTACTGCCCCTCATAAGGACAAAACACTGAACTACAACTCCCATGTAAGAAAAACTTGTTGATTTACATTCTTCCAAAGTTGCTAGCATTCTTATGAGGGTGAATTTCAACCTCTTTCCAGAGTCAATTTACTTTTCCAATGTGCCTTCCTATTTTCAGCAATGGGTGAACAAGAAGAAAGCAAATAAGTATCCGTTTACTTGATTAGAACGATTGAATTATTCAGCAACAAGCCTGTATTAACCAATTAAACTAACAGTATGTGATATATTCCGTAACTGTTCCACACAGGTCTTTTTGACCTGGGAATATGCCAAAATAATTTATTTGTAGTCTGATCTCCCTGCCAAAGCATAAAGGCTCCCAGTCCTAACTCACCATGTATCATGGGGACCTGACAGGGTATGCAATCAAATTTATTGCAGAGACTACATAACAGACTATTGACTGCTGCAAAGAAAACACAGAGATGAGCAGGAATACAAAGAGCCTCTCTAATCTAAGGCACAGATTAAGATGCCTTTTATCTTCTCTTAGTAAGAATAATTGCTCATTCTTTAAAAATTATTTTATTTGATACTAAAGAAATGTATTTTTACGTTCGAAGATAATTTAATTATCAGATTGAGATTGACAGACATTGTGGAGTTTTTTTAAATACACAAAAGGAAAGAAGGCCTCAGTTTAGGAACAGGCTACAATATTAGTCTGCCTTGGCTACAGAGTAGCTTGTAAATTCAGGCCCCTCACTGAAGTTGCCATCCCAGCCACAGGCATGAGAGAAGTCTTTGGCTGGCTGACAGCACCAACACTTCTGTGGGACCTCTCTAGACAGCCTGTGCCTTTTCCCAGTGGATACAACAGGAACCACAGTGCACCACAGTGTCAGCACAGGAGCAGATACACTCCCAGATAAAACTGATGGGACAGTACTGAGAGCGAGCTACATTCCAGCTTGCTTTTAGGAGGACCAAGTGTCCTTAACAAAATATATATGTTCTTAAACATCAGATCATGCGAATCATTAACAGAACTACTTTAGAGAAATTAAAATAAATAGGTGAGACATAACTGTAGGTATGCAAACATTCTGGTTCCTACTTTTCTTGCCGGGGCAGCTGCAAATGCAGGATGTAGGAGGGCCCTTGAAACCTACTCATTCTGTACTATCAGGGCAGAAGAGCTCTTCAGTTTGTAGAATATATTTTTTCTCACTCTACTGCAAGAACCAAGTTTGTTCTAAAAGCAATGGATTACCATGAATTTAAGCTGAAAAACCTTCTGTTTACAATATATCTCAGTAATCAGTAATACCCAGGCTAACAAAAAGAATGTACTCCAAAAAAATTTAAGAAAATAAAAAAAAACCCTGTTCTTCGAAAGTGAACAGAGAAGCAGTAGGGAAGAGTTATTTACCATTTCTTGTTCTGTGGATGGCATAGGCATCAAACTGTTTTATTCACAAAAAATTAGATTCTTGCATGGACAAATCTTTTATATATGTTTCTGATTCAAGACATTTCACTCTAGTCAAGACTATCCAAGACTCTGACAGTATGAAATTCACCTTTTCAATCTCAAGGTCCATTAAAAGAAACTATTCATTCAAATACAAAAATACAGTATGGGTTGAGCTTGAATGTTGAGAACATGATCTATATTCAGGAAGCTGATTATTAGATCTTAATCTGAAAACGGCATAGTTTGCTAAATCAAACCTTTTACTTGATCCTTGCTTCCAAGGCAGCCTTGTGAACTGAAATTGTTTTCACATTTTAAATAGGCAATTTTTCATTAATTTAATTTTTTCAATAAATAAGTACTATGCAAAATGTATTCACAGGAAATGCATGTTGCTTGGCAAAACCGAAAAACCTCAAACATTTTTCTCTGATGCATCTGTGCAACCTTATTATATTTAGCTTGTAATAATAATTACAAATGTTGACAAACACTAAAATTACATTGCAATATAGACTTGAGTCATCTTTACCACATGTGTTGACTGTGGAGCTCAGTGTCGCAGCTCCAGCAGAAAGGCCACCTTTGGATCCTTCTGAAGCCCCTGGTGGTGCTGAAGATGCTGGAGAGGAAGCAGCTGCAGCAGAGGAGACTGACGATGTTAATCGCTCTCCAGACTCCATACCTGTAAGAGACAAGAGGAATGTGTCTCTTCCATGGCAGGAAAGGAAATCTCAAGGGATTACAGGACTGTTTATGCTCATTGTGTCTCAGGATCTGCACTAAATTCTTGAGAGGTTCCTACCAGACCTTCACATGAGAGGGACATCACACCAACAGTGCCCAGGCACAGGGGAACCCAGCACAGCTGCAGCACTGAGGGAACGGGGTGGTGTTACTCAGAGTTCCATCACATTTCAACCTGAAGGCCTATGGTCTCAGCTGAGACCACCATTCACACCCTGTGCCCAGGAGCTCCAGCTCAGCCCAGCTTGGCCCTTCAGCTGCAGCCAGAGCCAGCCCACACTCTGCAGCCTGCTCATGCCTAGCCCTCCTAATGAGATTCGGTATCTCATGTTCTAGCTCTCCTCTAGGATGGCATCAGCTCCCATCTTCTGCCACTCCTGATCAGACAACATCAGGGATGGACTCTGGGCCTGACAGATTCTGTTATTTTGTCTAATCCTGGTACCAGCAGTGTCCAGATCCCACAGGACTGTGCCAGAGCCGAGAAAAGCCCTGCCTGTGTAATCCTCAACTGCCAGCCTGCTCCTCCTTGCAGAACAGCGCTGTTCTTGCTGCTCCCTGGCAGACATCAGCTTTAAAGAACCTGCAGCATGTGCCAAAACGTCCATATCTAGACTCTTAATTTAAGGAAAGGCCCAGCAAATATGGTAAGCTAGTACAAATATAAGAACTTCTGTAACTTGGTAGGGGGGTTTGGGGTTTTTTTTTGTTTCCTTGTGAGCTTCTCATATAAGACATTTTCACTTGTGCCATGATTTGCCTAAACCAAAAGTTACCAGACTTATTTCATTGAACCAGCATGCGTATTTTAAGGAAAACAGGCAGTGACATTATCATTAAAAGCACTAGTTGGTGAGCAGTAGTTTCTCAAATACTTAACCAACGCAGTCAAGCCAATGATGTCTTAGCACAGTGGTAGCAGCATCAACAGACTGTCTGACTCAACCCACCAGAGCTGCAGTTGATGGTGAGTAAGGATCAGAGTACAAATAAGGTGGGGAAGAATCTCTTCAGAGCTCCTGTATTATTAAGAAAGCAGCAAGACTAAGCACATTGAACTCTGAACGGGGACACTCCCAAGAAACCGGTTCCTGTTCTGGAGTCTCCCTCAGGGACAGAGGCAACACCCTTTCTCAGATTTACTACTGGAAAGTGAGGGGGGCCAGTATTGAGCCTAAGTCAAACAAATGCTATAAAATCTCACTCCCAGTACCTGCAAAACAGAATGCCAAGTACACAAGACAGATCCACTTTCCAAATTCTATTTTAAACAATTCAGAAAACTGATGTGTTAACCAGCACTTCTGATCCAAAGCTGTATCAGTGACTTCTCAAATGCTTCCTTGGAAAGCCAGCATAAAAACTGTTATGACCTTCTGCAGAAAGATCTGCAGTATCCTTGGTTCCTCTCAGTCAGTAAAAGAGAATCTTAAAAAGACAAAGCAAATACAAAAGCAAAATCCATGGAGAAAAACAGAAAATATTGTGAAGATACACTGTGTCCATTTTAACTAAATTATGAAGTCCTGATCACTAAGAATTTTGATACATGGCCACTTGTACGTACTGGTAAGTCTCCAGCTTTGCTGGCAGAACAGGCAGTACTCTGGGCAAGAGAAAACTGCTAGCACAGGAGGCACAGTCTGTCATACAGAACTGCCCACCCCTGCAGCACCTGCAAACAGCTGCTCTGTCCACGACAGCACCCAGACTTCACTGCTTTTAGTCTTTACAGCCCAGTTAATACACATCATTTTCACACATGCAGAAGAAAACTATTTTTTTTCTCCAAACACAGAAAAATCAACTACTTACACTCATGTCACCAAAAAATCTACTAATATACTGAATATGAGGGCTACGTCACCACTCACTTCAGAACAATAGTAGAGTCACATAAACTATTTCCTTCAGACAATTTATGTAGGAAAAAAAAACATTGAACATTTTAATTTTTTTATACACAACTCCTAAACACATACTTTTCTCCAATTAAACATTTTTCTATCCACAGGTAAAGAATATATTGATTTTTAGTAATATGTGATTATAATTAACCTAAACTGCTAGTCAGTGGAGGCAGACCACTGAAAAATACCGTACAGACTATATAATACATATATATATGTCCATTAAATTTTACAATTATTCCTATGGATAATAATCACTAAAAATCCCTTTCATAAGTGATTATGCTTTAAGTTTGCACCTACAGACTTAAGTCTGTAGCATTTGCAAATACATGCATTATTTCACACTACAAAAAATGTACTACTGTTAGTATACAGAGATCAATAGACACAAATCATTAAGAAAAAGAACTTTTTTAGTCACTATAAATGACCAAACTTCTTTGAGCCCAACAAGCATTCCTTGTACAAATACAAATTTCTTGTATTTTGGTATTCATTGTTTTAAGTATGGCTACAGTGAACATACTGTATAGCACAAGGGAAATTGAACACCCATCAAAATGGTATTATTGCAGTAATCACTTGTAAAAGGGGAGGTACTTCTAAGTTTTAACATAAACTTCACGCAACTCATGATTGAAACTTCGTATTTCACTTACATTCCCTCTTAAAAAAATCCAGAACCCTCAAATTTCTAAAACAAAAGAATCTGTAATGTTGTGTATAATAATACAGCACCAAAATAAGTCTGCCATACAGTCACAGAATAAAACCTAAATGGTTGGAAAAGACCTCCCAGACCATCAAGCCCACGCTGTGCTCAGTCCCCACCTTGTCCCCAGCCCAGAGCTCTGAGTGCCATGGCCAGTCATTCCATGGACACCCCCAGGGCTGGGCACTCCACCCCTCCCTGGGCAGCCCCTGCCAAGGCCTGACCACCCTTTCCAGGCACAAATCCCTCCTGCTGTCCCCCCTG
>JAWWMP010000171.1:96716-117151 GCA_035047865.1 Dendrocincla tyrannina | reverse complement strand
CACCCCTGGGGACCAGCCCCAGTCCTGAGCCCTGGGGACACCCCTGGGGACCAGCCCCAGTCCTGAGCCCTGGGGACACCCCTGGGGACCAGCCCCAGTCCTGAGCCCTGGGGACCAGCCCCAGTCCTGAGCCCTGGGGACACCCCTGGGGACCAGCCCCAGCTGGATGTAACTCCATTCCCCACCACTCTGTGGGCCCAGCTGTCCAGCCAGTTTCTAACCCAGTGAACAGAGCCCCAGCCCAAGCCACAGCAGCCAGTTTCTCCAGGAGAATGCTGGAGGAAAGGTTATCAAAGGCTTTACTAAAGTCTAGGTAGACACATCCACAGCCTTTCCCTCATCTGCTGAGTGGGTCACCTTGCCATAGAGGGAGATCAGCTTGGTCAAGCAGGACCTGCCTTTCACAAACCCATTCTGGCTGGGCCTGATTCCCTGCTTGTCCTGCACGTGCTGTGTGACGATACTCAGGGTGATCTGCTCCACAGCCTTTCCAGGCACTGAGGTCAGGCTGACAGGGCTGTAGTTCCTCAGATGGGACCACCTAATGTATTTTAGAAATAAGAATAATTAAGAACCACCCACGACCAATCCATGTTTGAGTCATAAATAGGAATATACCCTTGGCAAATCAATACTTTAATACAAAAATGTAAATTTAGCTTTACTTGCAAGCTTTTCAGCAACATAAGCCATCTGCTTGAACTGGTAACACAGCATCAAATAAGAATGGGAGAACAGTAATAAACTGCCTTTTTAAGGCTCCCCTTCTTCCTCACTCCCACCCTGTCCCATTTCTTTCAGTTTGCAGGGGCTGGGAGGTTTTTTCGAGAGGGGGCTTTTTCAACCATTAATTTAGCTGCTTGTTTAAGTCTTTAATAGAGAACTGGAATATTGGTATTCCTGAATTATTCTGAACTGAAGAAATTATATTCTTTTCCTAGAGACATACGTACTTTTGATTTCAAACTAAGTCAACCCTTAATTATGTTTAGTTAATTACTCTAACCACAGCAGATGGCTGACTCCAAAAGAGATAATCCCTGAAACAGTCATTAGTCAGGATCAGCAATAATTACACTGTAGACCTAATGTGTTCTGTGACTAAAAGAAGTCCATACCAGTTATAGCAGATCCATATTCTTTTTAACTTTAAGTATAAATTAGACATTTGTTTCATTGCTGTGTATTTTGTCAGTCAATACTTATGATGCACTTTCATGACTTCTTTTTAAATCTCTCATATTTGTAAAAGAGAAAAAATCAATAAATAAAAGGGGGGGGAAAAAACATTTTTATTTTCCAGGTGTAGTGATTTGTGTGAGTTCCCAGTGCTTTTCCTGAAACTCCAGTTATTTTCCCAGAATTTTCCACAGTTAATAATAATCATTAATGTAACTGAACCCAATAAAAATAAAAAGCAGCCTCTCAATTAAAAGGAACAAAAAAGGGAACTATGTGAAGCTTTACAAAAGCAAAATGTTGCCTTTTCTGGGAAAAAAAATTACTAAAGTTTAATAAAAATAGAAACATTAAAAACAGGTAAATGTTTACTGAAGTAAACAACCATCACATACTTTTCAAACGTAACAAGTTGAAATTTCTTTAAAGTAAATCACCTACCTATTCTAAGCTCAAAACCTTGCTGAAAGGCACCCTAACACAGGGGGGGAAAAAAACACCAAAAAAACAAACCAACCATCCAAAGAAAAGCCACAAAAAACCAACCAACCACCAAAAAAAACCCCAAAAAAACACAAAAAACCAACCAACCACCCAAAAAAACACCCAAAAACCCAAACCAAACCACCAAACAGAAAACCCCAAACCTTTCTTAGTCTTAAACAGGTATAAACAGGAACTCCCTTCATGGAATAGTACCATGGATGTAACAACACCCTGTGCCAGAGCCTCACCACCCTCGTAGTAATGAATTGCTTCCCAATATCTAATCTCAACCTGCTCTCCTGGAGTCAAATCTATCTGCACTGGCTGTTGTTCTCTATGAGCCTATCAACTTTATACATGCATACTTTGCAGGCACCACTTTTATTAAGAATAAGCACCTCAACCTTCTGTTATTTTCACCTCTGTGCTGGGTTAGGAAAGGAGAAGTTGACACCACCACACTCAAAACACAAAACATAGATGGGTGGGCACAGGTTCTGATACAGATGTAAACCTTCAGCCAGGAATGCTCACCCTCCGGAAGTGCCGGCACAAGTCTCTTCCTGCAGCACAGCAAATTACAATCAGCTGACAAGAGAAGAACCCCCATCCAATACGATACTTCCACCAGTGGAAAAGCTGTGCCATTCATCCACCTAAGAAGAGGAGCCCTCATGATTTAGGCAGCAAGGTGGCAGTGGCACCGTGCAGACATTAAGGCTGCTGGAGACATCGCTCACGGAGGAGAGACGGCAGCACTCTGGGTCTGGATCCCAACACTTCTAAGCAGATGCTGAACGGCAAATAAGTCCTGGCACCACCTAAAACTGATGCAGAGCTGGGACTTGTCATGGCTGAAACAATAGTAGTTCAGGAGAGCATTCTAATGCAAAGATTCTCTGGCATCAGTTTAGTGAAAGCCCAACACAACTTCACAAGATTTCGTTATCAAACCAAAACAAACTATTCACTACTTCAGAACTGACATGTTACAAACCTTTCTGTTCAAATAAATAAATAAACCCCAAGAAGCAAGCGAATCACAGAATATGCTGACTTGGAAGGGAGCCACAAGGAACGAGTCCAACTCTTGGCCCTGTACAGGACCATCCCCAAAAGTCACACCATGTGCCTGAATCACTGCAATGTTTTATATTGTCTTGGAATTAATATCAGTTTTTATCCTTGTGCCTAACAGTTCAGCTTAACGTGTTTCTAGTTTCTATGTAAAAGGTCAATGCTTCATTCCCCACACACCTATTTTTTTTAATATCCACATTATATGAGACTTCAATACTTGGTTCATCTGCACTACATTCTAATGATACTACACCTTGCCCTACAGAACCAAGACTTAGCATTTGTACTGTTACTTCATTTTGTGACAGTACAGAGCAAATTGTATCTGTGACTACCTCTAATTTTTGAAATAAGTATTATTCAATCTTTGCATATTGATAACCAATATAACATTTTTCAAATACATAGCAAAAAATCTTGCTATGGGTGGCTCTGAAATAGGTAACAGGAACCCACAGTAGAAATCGTATGCAACAGTAGTTCAAAAATCAGTTAACAAAATGGAACATGCCTCCTTTTTCCTCTGCTTTTCCAAAACCTGAATTTCAATCTGCCAAAGGCCAATTTTCTGCTTTCCTGCCATTTCATTCTTCCATTCAGTGACATTCTGCCACTCAGAAACGTAGCTCCTGTTTAGCCATTGCATCGTACACCTCTTCCCATGGTTCAAACACCACACTTCAACTCTAGTTCAAAATCTAGCCTTAGCTCCAGTTACAGACACCAGCAGAGCTTCAGAAAACACCTGCAGAGGAAGTGCCCTTTTGAACCTCTGACAGCCACAGGCTTATCTGAGAATTGTTAGAATTCACCAGTGTTTTTACCAAACATGCTTTTTAGTGCTTTCTTAACTGAACCTTGCCAATCTTTGCCAGTCTTTGCCAAATAACTACAGAAGGCATTAAACCAAAGGCTAACTTTCTGAAGCCTAAAGTATCTGCTCTAACACACACACACACAAGAACACTCAAAAGAACTCACTACAAGCAAGGTATTTTGCCCACCTGGTATTATATATATCTGACTTTGTGCTGTAAAAAATGGCACATAAAAAATGGGCACAGAAAACTTCAAACAGTTAACCTTTAAAAGCATAAGCTAAAGGAACGACAATTTGGGCAAGAAATTACAAATCCAATACCTGTTTGGTTTTATGAACTTCACATGTGTCAAAAGAACGAGCTCAGAAGTAGTTCACAGGCACTCCTCCGTAAGGAAAAGGATGCAAGAAAAGGATTCTTTTACCCTGCAGTCCTAAACTTACAGACTACCATAATACCTCATCATACTCCAACAAGCAAGAAAGGGTAAGGATGTCAGTCAAAGGCTTTCCTAACAAATGGCCTAGAGGGCACTTTCTGTTCGGTTGGTATTTTTTGTGGTTTGGGATTGGTTTGGGGGGAATTTGGGGGTTTGGGGTTTCTTTTTGTTGGGTTTTTTGGGGTTTTGTGGGGATTTTTTAAATTTTTCATCCTAACAAAGTTGTTATTCTACACCTTTAAATATTGCTAAAAACTAAAACCAACAGCAAACTGATGAGAAATGAATTCTTGGGTACCAAGTCAGAGTTCCAGAAAAGCATTCAGATGAAACAAATCTTTTCAATGTGTTCCTGTACCAGCCTCAAGCTTTGCACTGATTTTGTTTTATAATAGAACCAAACTTCAGTCTCATTACTCTAACATTAATATCATTTTAAGTTTAAGCAAAAAGAGAAAAAGCCAAACATCTAAATTGTGCATTCAGTTCTCCAATGCCAGCAAAAACTAGTTTTAGCTCACAGGACAGCAAAGAAGTCTATCAGCCTCTCATGTCACTGAGTGAGTTCTGGCACTTTGACTAAAAAATTTATCACTGAGGAATGCTACTTCCTCAGTTTTGAACTCTTAAAAGCACCCTTGTGGTGCCATCATGCAGGATTGTAATGGTTCCCACTAATGGGCTAAGACACAGATAAAAGGTTTCCACATTTTCATGCAGTTGCACTCAGGTGGTTCTTTGGTAACCCAGAACCAGTTCCAGAAGGAAGCACTCTGTGCCATAATAGCCATTGTTTTGAGTCAGCTTCATCATTGGCATCCACCTCCTCTTCCAAAATATCTTTCTTAGGTTATTTGTTCATTGTTTCTTCCAGTTTTAAAGGCATTATATTATTTTTTTAAATGGAGACATTTAAGCAAAACAAAAACCAACCAACCAAAACTCCACAAAACAACAGTCTACTGAAGTTTACCTAAACTGAGTAACTAGAGGGAATAATAATGGAATTCCTAAGATACAAAGAAATAAAATCACGCCTCAAAAAAAGCCACAGCAGCTATTATCATGTCAGAAGACTATCCTTGCTGGCTCCATTGATCACACTGTTTTCACAAACGAAGCAGATGCAAATCTAACATCTTGATGTTATTTACACACTTGAAGGAAGTGGTTAGACATAAAAAAACCTGGCAGATCACATTTTTGTTTTCACATACTGGAAAGAAAGAAGATAATAAGCCATTTGTAGTTCCATCTACAAATGTAAAAGTACTGTATCTAGATTTCAGGCTTTGAATAAAGCCACATGCTAAACATTACATTTTCCTACATGATTAAAGAACACTGCTTAAAATACAGGAGCCCATTTCAGGTGTAGAGGGTGTTGTTTTCTTGGCAAAGTTTAGAAACCATTTAAAGATTACCAATGACACACAGCATTCCCGTAAACCATTCTTTCCAAATTCAAAGGGACTCTGCAAAGACAGTCAGTGATGGCCACACCTGAGCAAGAGAAACCTGTGGCTCTTGGGTGGGCTGGGGGAGCAGGAAGCCTGAGCAGCCCCAGCTCCTGCCACCCTCCTCACTTCAAGATGATGGCACAAGAGGTGCACCATGAGGGCCTTCGGCCGGACCTTCCCTGTGCAGCAAGAACAACTTCACCCCTTGGCCACGGCTGCTTCCCACACTTTCCTCTCCCCCTGCAGCCCCGAAGCTGCAGCTCCAGCAGCTCCCATCGAGGCTGTTCCACCTGTTCTGTGGCAATCCGGTTCTGAAAGTCAGGCCAAAGCTTTGAGCCGGCAAGGTCAGCTGGGAGGCACCGAGCTGTGAGTTTAAAAGCCTCTATGGAAGCAAAAAGATTAAACTTTTTCAAAACCCCGGGATAGTAGGATGTTGGAAAAAAAGGAGCAGAAGTAAAAGAAGCCAGCTGGACAGCAAGGGAGTCTGCTGGAAGACAATACATGTTTTGCTGGTACTCAAGCTAGGACATGTCACAGATAGTGTCAGTATCAAGCACTACTGTAACTTATTTGGAACATCCAATTATAGAAAGTTTATCTACTAACAGAAGCAGTTCAGTGTTTTGTTAAAAAAAAATTAATGGAAACTTATTTTGTAAGAGACATCAGCATAGAATAATACTCCAGGTCACTGGGCTTCCAAATGAAACACCAGAGTTAAGGGGCTTGTAAGGGAAGCAGCGGGTGTATGAAACCTAGGGCCACCCTGTGAAAGCTTTATCTTGCTGTTAATGTTCTCAAGATGAAGAAGCCATAGTTTCATAAAGAATGTTGGCTGGTACTCATTCCTCAGGAATCCTCAGAACACATGGGTATTTTGAGTAAAAACCAGTTCAAACCAATGGCTTCCCAATACCAGGTCTGCACAATCTCATGAGAAGAGAGCCCTTTAACAAAGTAATGTAGGTTGAATCCCTGCTCTTTTCTTCCCCATGGCACTTTTCCTGCCTTGTTCTCCTCCAAACAGACCTGTACCTACATGCTCTAGCCACTCCACTGTCCACACCCTTTTCTCTACAGGTGACAACTCCTGTGAACTAACAGGTCAAACACCAACAAAACCCTCTCTCCACCCCAAGCTGGAGGGACACTGTTCCTCACCTACTTATTTTTCTGACAGTGTGAACAAAACAGATTTCTCATATATGGTATTTCACAAGTTTTTTAATAATAGCTATTTAATTAATAAATATCTGCTTTTGTAACCAACTATTATAAAAACATCTATTTCTTTTAACTGAATCATATTTCCTGTCTGTATTTCATTGTCAGTTCCAGTTTCTGTTAACATAGTGGATACCTCCTGTTAGCAAATGAAATTTTAAATCAATCAAAACAGTAAGATATGATAAAAGTGGTCTTTTGAAGAACAACAATGATTTTTGTCAGGAACTCACTACAGGGTTTTTTTCATGCTGTAGCTTACAAAGAGGGGAAAAAAGGAAAGAAGTCTTTGGTACCAAGAACACAATATTATTTGAATATTGGAGGTGCAAAATTTGATTTAGCACTTTTTTAAACTTTCACAAAATAACCAAGGACATGCATTGGTATTGTTTGCTATAGAACTCCAGTAACATTCACCATGGCATGCACAGCACTATTGCAAATGCTATGCTACTTTTATTAGCATAAGACCAGACTTCACAAAAATAAAATCTATGTAGACCTCTTCAACAGAGACGAGTAAGACCAAAAACGCACTCCCACCACTGTTCTACGATATGAAATCTGTTGGACTGGTCCCCCCGAGCAAAGTAAAACTAGACCTGTGCACTGAGCGACAGCTCTCCCGGCCCTCAGCACCAAGAGCCGAGGTACTCCTTGAAGCAAAAATAACACATCAGCTGTAACAAAGACAGAAACAGCACTTACACAGTCATAGAAGAGAAGCTGACAAAAAGGCTCTTTTGTTTTATTAGAAGACTAAGTTTGTTCCACCTGAAACAGTTCTGCAAGTGACAAAAATATTACGAGAAACACACACTTCAGGATGTGCACGAAACACGTATTTTATGTCACTGTATTTGTCCAATGAGTGTTCACTGGAATGTTTCATAAAGTTAACACCAGTTGCCTGAAACCAAAATAGACTTTAATGCTTTTTAAAACTCATGAAAATCAGATATATTTGCTCATCGCTACTGTCACATAAGCATTGCAAAAAGCAGTAGCTGTCTTACAATTTAAAAATAGAAATTAAATTTGTAACTCTAGATATTCTTTTTATATTTTTCTTCAATCTATAAACATTTCAAACCATTAAGCCAGGGAAGGCAGGGGGAGGAAGCACGAGAGAACAGGGAGAGAACTCGAGCAGCTTACTGTGGAGAGTGGTTTAATCAGGAAGTAGCCATTATCGTGTCGCTACAGAGCGGTGACAGCACTCCAACCCAAGCCGAGGGGTGCCGGGGGTTCTGCTGTTCGGGGGTTTTCCGCCACGAAGGAAGCAGGCACACCCGCTCTGCTGCCCGCGCCGCCCGACGCCCCCCGCCCCGCGCCGCCCTGCAGCCGAGCCGCGAGCGAGCGCCCAGAGGGCTCTCCGAGGCAGCCCCTGAAACCCACCACAGCCTCCCTGCGCGCCGCACACTAAACATGGCTGTCTTATTCGGAGATTAGCAATTATTGTAATGAGATCCTGTCGGAGCGGGTCAAACAGTGCTTCCTGCAGTTTACCCTCCTGGTTTCCTGGTAAACAAAGCGCAGGGCAGGGGGAGCCCCGCCCGCAGCCTCGGCCGCGCTGGGACGGGGCAGGAAAACACAAACCAAACGCAACGAGGAAGGAAAGGTTGTCCACAAAGTTACACACTCATCAATGCCAAGCTCCACTGTTTTCTTATTTTATGCCAAGCCCAAGAAAAATATTTTTATTTTCTTTTAAGGGATGCTCATGTACACACACACACACGCTCCAGAAAAAACTGCCCTGAACTTGTTTTAGTATGAGAAAGTGCTGTGAAACAATAACCTGAAGCAACCCCAAAAAAACCTGAAACTGAGAAAAAGTAATCTGCTAACAATATTCAGAAATTGTAAAAAATAATTAATAAAATTTTGAAAGAAACTTGATTTTTTGAAACTCACGCTTCTCCTCCACAAAAAGAAATAATCAAATACAGACTAAAGACATGGCAATGCTTCAGTGAGAAGAGATTATAGGTTGTTTCCTACCTATAATCTTTCCAAAAATTAATTTCCACATGCTCCAGTTTAAAAATCGTCTTTTCACAGTGGGCCCTAGGCTACTATGACAATTAAAAGAAAAAAAAAGAAAAAGCAGCTCCCAACAAACAAACAACACTCCCCCGACAATAGAAACCTTGCCTAAGAACAAAAAGCCCCCTACTCCTAAGCAACTAGAATAAACTATGTGGTCCACAAACAGACCACAGAAATTCAGGACAGTGGATCAGTTTGACCCCTCAGAAATTCAGCGGCATGGAAGACAGCCTAGGGAATACAGCAAAGGAACATGTCTGAAGAAACAAATCAAGGAACAATACACTTCAGAAATTTCGAATAACATTGTTAGAAATACACTGCAGCCATTTGTCACACTAAGTTCAGGAAAGGAACAAAGGAAAGCTGTAAGACGAAAAATACAGAAAGCATTACTGGGAAGATCATGAAATAGGAAGGGGTGCATCTGTATCAGCAAACACTGACAGTGAAGATGCAGCCTCTGCCAATAAAAGTTATTCTGCCATCACTATCTCTCAAACAAGGTAAGATATATTAAACAGGAAGGATCTCTGCAACCAAAACAATACACCAAGCAGGAATTTTGGAAACTGGGCTTGTTACAGATATAATTAGTGCAGCCACAATTTCCTCATCAAACACTTGGCTATAACGCTTTGCCTTATTTTTACACCACACTAAAACTTAGCATTTTATTCATCTGGTTTTCTATAATTCCTCATTTTACAAAAAAGCAGTTTTGTCAAACCATGTAGAGCATTCCTGAAGAAAATAGTAAAAATCCAAACCATCAAATGAGAAAAGCCCTCTGCAAAGACAAGGAGTATCAGCACCACTCTTCACCATAGCCCTGAAATAGTTTAAAAAAGCAATATATGTTGTATTTAATCAGGCTGTTTGGTACTAGTATCACTGCAAACAAGCTCTCATTGCAAGATTTAGGAGATCGTGACCTGAAGTCTCTATCTGCTAATTATTCTTAATATGAGAAATTTGCACGCTAAAATACAGCCACGATGAACTTGAGTCTTATGTGACTCTGGGACAATCACATACACTAGTTCCACGTCAAAATAATAGCCCATAAATGATGATTTTTCTGAAATTATCTCAATCCATGTTGCTCATAATGTGAAAAATACTTACTGTGGAACTACAGTGAAGGAGAGGGAAACAAAAATATACCCCTGGAAAGAGCCAAAGAGAAGGCTCGTACTTACCTTCTGAACGCTGGGCTCAATCAGAGCCCAGCCCAGTAACAGGCAGTGCAACCTTAAAAGCAGGGATTTGCTTTCTACCACTGCAGCCATTAGAGAAGGTGAATACACTGAACTACAACCCATGTTAGTCAGCAAGAGGGTAAGAATGATTCAGCAACTGACATTCTCAGACAGAAATTACACAGCCTACCAAAGCAATGGTGCTCAAACACCTCTGCTCCATGAAAAACTCTGTTTATAAACCAGACCTAATACAAAACAATAAATCTGCTGCTCCAGCTATGTCTTACATTCACATCAGCCTGCCCTTATGAAATGGCACAGCATCAACGTGGGGAGGCCAACCGGACAGTTACTGTCATTCTGAAAGATTTTTAGGAGTATTACTTTCTATATACTAAATTCTAACTATAAATATGGGTATTTATATGCAACTCTAGCTGTGGGTATCTAAGTTAAACTAAATAAAAATTTAAAATCTTTAAAAAACAATACAAATGGTAACAGTGAGTAAAATACTGAAGTGTCCTCGTACTGAGATTACAAACATTACCCAGGGGAATTAAATCTGTGGTCATAAAGAAATTACAAAATCCTGAAAACTTTACCTACTAGATTTGAGCCTATCTAGAACTACCTGTTATCATTCAGGTAGCTCTGTTCTACAATAGGTTTTGATTTAAAACTTCTTAGTTTACCCTGTGATAAACAAATAGGAAAGAGTTAATAAATTTTGCTTATGCACACTTGAAAAGAGCATGCAATCTCTATGCAACCTCCAGTGAATGCTAACAAAGCCAGAGATCCATACTTTGCATCATACCTTGATGCAAACTCTGAAATTGCTGCAAGAAACACAGATTACTTCCCAGTAGAAACACTTGCTAAAAATACCAAGTGTTCTATAAAAACAAGCACAATACCTAAATCCAGCATCACCTGCAAATACACCCTGCAGCAGTGGTGTTGCCGAGTACGAACTCTCTGCAGTTCATTAAATCAATATATTCGTTTATAAAAGTTTCAGATGCAATATTAATCTATCTTTTGCTTCTAGGAATTTTAGCTAGAATCCTCTGACACCAATGGCATGGACCAGTAAGGAGGGGACAAAAGGGACCATTCCTTACTTAGACATTGCAGAAGGTCTAACTCATCATTTTATTCAAGAAAAACCAACAAGTTAATAAAAGTGACCTCCAACTAAATTATAGAAGATGGGGGGGGCTCAACAAAGGACAGACCAAACAAACAACTTTCCTTCTCATACTCAGTCTTGCTCCTGTGCCTATAAATTAGGATTGTGGCAACATTCACAAGCCTCAGTACCACTTTTTTCCCAACTGCAGAGACCACTCTTGAGTTCCACTGTTACACTGAATACCACTGGAGTGGTCTAAATTGGTCTCCACGACTGAAAACACAGATGCATCAAGAGACAGATTATCTCATTTGAAATAGTTTCTCAGTACCAAGAACAACTAAATCAACCAATCTTTAAAACCCATCAGCTGACACCAAGTAATCTGCATCCTTATACTGGTTACAGCCCTCCCAAAGCTTCCTTCCCCAGGGGCAAGAGAGGCAGCAATCTTCTCTTTGTTCCACCTCCTCCATATTCTGGTCACATTTATTGGTCACATTGCTTATGATTTAGCTTCATTTTGAAGGCCCTTTGCTCCTCATTGAATTGTTTACAAAACACATTGACACTTCATCTATCAAATTTGATCCTTACCACAGTGTCTTGGAATAAACACGGTAGCTACCACCGAATTGTCAATCAGAAAGAGCCATATTCTACTAGGATTAAATACATCTCTACCAAAACCCTAGTAAGTACAGAATTGTTGCAAGACATGTATAAGTCACTCAAAGAAAAACGCAGAAAACTAGCTTATTCTTTACATTACTTCAATGCCCAAAAGCATTCTTCATGCAGGCTAATTACCTAGAACTAATCAGAAAACTATTAAAAATCCAAATTATCGTTTATTTAGTAGCATTTCAAACATTTGCTACTAGATTTCAACCTCACAAAGTACATATATGGAATAAACACTGAAGCAGCTTAGAAAAGTAACAGAATTAAATAACTTCAGTACATTTTAACTTTCCTGTATGAAAGCCTTCTCATATGTTCCTTCTCATTTTTAGTACTGTGATTATCAAAATGTCTTATTATTACTGAACCAATGACTTTAACTGGCAACTTGGAAACAAAAGAAACTGAAGCACACCAGTATCTCAAGGAACCCATTGTCCTATGTACTGAAACATGCCATTTCATAATAAAGTTGATATATCTTACAATAAAGTTTTGTCAATATTCTTCAGTATAATCTATGGAAATATAAAGAGTGATTTGACTTTTATGAGATTTGAGACTGAGGTGATGTTTGTTTCCATGTTCTGTATACACGAATATGATCCATTTTAAAAAGCATTACAGAAATCAATGCTTAATTTTTATATATATACATGTAGGTATGTACATACATATATGTGAGAAACGCAGTATTAACTGCTATTTAACCAAACTGAAGATTTTGGAGAAAAGATCACATAGGTAGCAAACATGGCAGAGAAATGCACAGAGATCGGGGTTAAACTGCTGTTTTCCATAAAAATAACAATTAATTTACCACATTACTGCAAAATTGAAATTAAATTATTTTGAAACTATAAAGATTTTTCAAAAGTTTTAAAAGCTGGGAACAACTATAAATATATTCTTTATCATCCTAATGTACACACAGACACACAGACCCTCTGAGAATACAATATTCGTTTTGCTGCAGAAGAACAGACATTGCATAACAATGAGATTTGCTAATGAAATCAGCCATCAACCTGGAATACATATGTATTAAACCAAGACCTCAGTGTCATTTTCTTTTTGCATCGTTTGTTCTTTCTCTCATTTTAACTCGACCTTTCAAGTATCCTGTCCTCCGGATTTCACTGCTTCAAGTACAGCAATATTGCAAAATAGTCTGTTAACACTGTATGCACACCACTTTTTATTTTACAAAATTTCTTTCTCTACTTACAGCTCAATGTAGATTCTAATTGCATGGGTTCTATCAGCATTGTTAATGTAGCCTTGAAAGAAAAATCAATGGGTGCTATAGAGACAAAGGAGTATTATCTCCTCTGTAAAACAGCAGGAATATCTCATAAAAATTGGGTGTCGCTTGAAACAAACTATACTTTCATAGCTCAAGTTGCCCGCCCATTAATACAAGAATTTAACAGAACACCACCTCAAAAAAAAATGCCCTCTCTATTTATCTAGTGATTAAACAGCACAAAATTTAGAATCATTACACGAATAGAAGTGTAATTTCTTTGCCTGAACATGCAAAATCATCATGAAAACAAGTAAAACAATCCAGCATGTTCAATGACAGTATGTTTAAGCAAGCAGTACACATATCAGTACCACAAAACAGTTCACTGAAAAAGAAATTAATAGAGAATGGAATTATTTATTCCACTACTCAGAGATGACCATAAAATTTTAAACATTATGAAAGTATTTTAAAAGATTTTTCTCTCATTATACTAATACCATATCTTGGTTTTGTGGGATATAAGTTGTCTTATATTTCATAGATAAAAAGCAACCTGTTTGTTCCCCTAGCTCCAAGAATATCAAACCTATGTTTTGAAATCATACCAAAACTATTAAAACTAAAATACAGCCCACTAATTTTCTTTACCATTTCCATTTTACAGATTTTTTTAAATTGGATTAATACAAATAACACATTGTTACTACAATGGTATGACAAAGTTAGCACTGTCGTTGATAAGCTCCAAAGTCATACAGAAAAGAAATACAAAACAGTAGAGAATAAATGTTTGCTGACTTGTTTGGTAGGGTTGGCTTTTTTGTTGTGGGGGCACGTGTCAATGTGGGTGTTTGCTTGTTTTTCTCCTTTCTTTTTCAACTAACAGTCCAAACCCCTAATTCTATGAAAAAGAATGAACAAATAGTTACTCTAGTATATAAAAATTGCACACACAACTCCCATGGGATAAATGAATGTAATTTGTAATTTATTTTATCTTGATGGGTGTAAGGAAGCCATTCAGTCATTCTCTAGTTATGACAGCCATCACAACACCAAAGAAACAGAAGGCACAAAAGACCATTGAAAAAAATAAAGGGAAAACATAAACCTTAGAAACGGACTTAGCCATTCCTAAAGCCAGTCATATCAAATCATCACGATACAACCCAGGAAGAATACCATCAATATACTGTACACAGTGAACTTGGAAAGTAACTTAAAGTACAAAAATTTCCATAAACTCTCTTCATATATGCTCCACTGCTAAGTTAGCAAGCACCTGTGTCACTGAGAGCCTTGAAAGCTGGGAGCATAAAACACATGGCCCTCTTTTTTCTTCCATTACTCTCACTTTTAAGGATCTGTGGCTACCAGATAAAAGTATCAAGGTCCATGTCATATGAAGCAGTCTTACTGTCATTCTTGCATTACCATGTCCTAATAAAAAGATGTACGAAGACTGTTCTCAATCACACACTATCAAAAATGCTTATGCTTCAATTACAAATCATTTGTCCTTCTGCAACAAAGCCATCTCTCACCACATTACGTCTCAAAATGACTGTAACTGAAAAGAGAGAAGAGGCATGATCAATTATAGTGGGCTCACCTTTAAAAACAAAGACTATGCAACCTCCAGGGTTTGAAATAAAGAGGCTCTAATGCAACAACCTTGACCCTTGAAAGTGCTGGGTCATTTTCTTCTGCCATGAACAGTGATTGCTCTCTATAACTCTAACAGTTGTCAAGTAGGCTAAAGAGTATGGCTGGCAGGTGATAGCTGTGAAAAGCTTGCACTTTTAACAATGATTTATTGCCCTGTAATACAGAAGAACTGTCCAACTGAGCATCTTCTACAAGATGTTACAGGCCATACACTGCAACAACCAACATCAGTGGTTTTATTAGGGATCAAACTAGTGTATATGGAACCTAAGAACTGTTAAACAATACAGTCTTAATTCAAATGATTAAAGGAGAAAGACTGACACATGCAAATTTGCTGTAGATATGAAATATGTGATTCTGACACGTAACTGTTGGCACTAAGTAATCACACATATACTGTACATACAGGTATGTATGTATAAAGCTTCACAATTCACACAGCTTGGCATGAATTGCCCTAATAGGTATGAGAACACAGAAACCAGTTATTCTACTAATAAAAGTGAACCCTCATTCTAAAACATACAGACTCAACCTTGTACAGGAATACAGATGAAACCATACCAGCAGCACACAGAATTAGATGCTGCCAAGTGCTAAAATATACTTCCATTTTTATCAATAAGAAAAAAATACAAACTCAGAAATTAGACTGAATTTAACAACCATATTTATCCTCTCTGAACTAACCAGAAATAGTTTCCTCACTATATAGTCTAAAACCCTGTACTTTGCTGGAATAAATCACACAGACATAGATGCCCACAGTATGAACATATTCTGAGAATTAACATTATCCTGCCGTATTACGGTGTTTAAAATATTCCAGAGAACAGTTCACATCTACAGATTTTGTATACTGCTGTACTAGTAGTCATACCTATGCACACAAACATCCATTTATTTTCAGTATTACAAAATGCTTAGTTAAAAGCTATTACTGGCACTTCATGCAGAAATTCCAAGCATACTTCAAAACTCACTTTTAATACCTAGCAATAAAGCACACTTATGTTTTTATCACAATAAAATACCACAAATTGTATTGAATTATGATGACTACCATTTATCTACTTCAAGGGAGTAAAGGTGGAGGCCAATTTATTAAAGTACAGGAAGAACTCCTGAACTCTGGAAGGTCACAGCCTATGTGCTGAACGGCTAAGCAAAAACACCTATGATGTTGCAGAGCTGCCATTTTTCTTCCTTGACAGAGCCTCCATCTGCCACAGAGCCATTTGCAGCCTCGGAGTCAGAATATCAATGATTTCCAACCATTCTGCAAGTCTGCTTTCACCTTGGCTTCACCTCTGTAATACATCTAAAGCAGATGATACATATAACCCCTCAAAAAGCTCTAAGTCCATGCTTTATTCAGCTGATATGCACTTCAGCTGCACTCTTAACATACCATTTCCTTAGTTTCTTTTATTTGTGCAAGAATATTAAAACTCAAAATTCTACATCTTTTTCATTGCTTAAATAATGTACCTTCGGAAAACCTAAAAAGAAAGCCTTTTGAACACTGACAAAACATACAAAAAGAGTTAGAAAACATCTGATAATTTTAAAATCTGTACTTAACATAATGTACACGCACAGCATTGCAATCTACTTTTTTCTTTTCCAAATAAAAAGAACGTGCCTGGTAAGATCCTTATTACAGACCTTCATGCAGAAGAAATTATTACAGTTTAAGTGAAACCAACAAAACTATATTCAGCTCTACTTCTCTTTATTATATAGAAACTGATTTTTTTAAAAATTTGCAGGTTAAAGCTGAGTCAAAAAAGGAAAGAGAATCTTGCTTGAATGAGCACCTAAAGAATTAGGTCCTCAGACAAAACAGATTATACCTGGACTGATGAAACCAATCCTACACACACACACACACTTGTATACACACACATATGCTCTCCGTCAGGTATGAGAATACACACTCCGTCATCAGGCTCATTACAACACGGCTTTAATGAATGTATTCCCAGACAGCAACTTTTGGAGTCCTGCAAATCAGATCAATGTTGGCACTCTAGACCAGTTTTAAAGCATGCAAATGTGCAGCTTGCTTCGACAGTGGAACTGGGCCACAGAAGCCACCATTCTGTATGACAAACGTGTATGTAAGCACATCCCGCCGCACAGCCAGACCTCCAACTGCTGCCACACAGCCCCCGCTCTGTTACATAGATGGGAGCAAAACATTTGAACGCTACATGAAGCTTGCAAGCACCTTGACGAAAATTTACCTCATAACACCTGAAAAGCACATTTTACAATCTCAACTTTACCTCCCCGCCTTTCTTTTCATTATGTCCTTATTTCTTCCCATTACAGATGTTAGTGTCAACAACTTGGTAATTTGAACCTGTTCTATTTCTACCTGTTCTCTGCCCACTTCACTTTGTTCAGGCTGCTTTTAATATTCAAAAAATAAGCAGAATTCAAACCCAGAATATTTTTCTAAATCTGTATGGAAAACAACGTCTCTTCATCCCCTCAAATACCTTGCCCCCTTGAACTCCTCTGGCTCAATCACACTAGGGCTTAGGTGAACTGCACTGTGCAGGTGAGCTAGTTCAGATGGTACCTTTGTGCTTGCCTTAGAAAGGGTGGGATCAGATATACACAGACACATATCCAACATGTTTATTTTATAACTGGCGGGTATTCACCTAACAGTCTCATATCACATCTCTCACCCAAAAACCCCCAAAACCAACCAAACAAAAAACCCCATCAAACTTGCTCAATTTTCCACCTGCTATCAATATACACTTTGCTACCTACCTCATCTGCAATTTAACTACCTCTACACCAATCTCCTCATTGGCACTCATTACTTCAGTTCTTCAGTGGTGTTAAAGTGTGCTGGCAAACTGTACAACACAAGGGAGCACCTGCATGAAACATAGTTTCTCCAAGATTAATACAGAGCAGCTCACTCTTTTTTGCACTTAAAGAGCCAAAGGGGGCACCGTGCTGCAACCAAATTTAAGAAAAGTGCTCCCAAACTGAGGAAAACCAGGCCCAACAGAAAAGCAACATAGCACATCTTTCAGAGGATGTCTACAAGGCAGTAGAGCTAAGGAGGAGACCAGGGTAAGATATTCAGGCATAGCTAGACCTGAGAGACAGCACCACAGCTAAGAAAGATCTCACTGAGGACACGGAAGGACAGTGGTAAAAACAAGAGATGATCACAGTTAGAAATCCAACACCTCTCAGTTTCACACAACAGCAGCTCTCTACCACCATGCGTTCCCTGCAATGACGCACCAGACTCAACTCCTTATATACTGCCACTCTACGTCTACCTCCCTCCTTTTAAAATCCTAGGAGGAAAGACACAAAGGGGAAGCAAAGGAATATAGTTAAGACAGAATCATAAAGTTGTGTGGCAAGATCTTAGAGGGGTCATCTGGTCCCATCTCCTGCTCAAAGCCCAGCTAACTTCCAAGTTAAATGAAGTTGTTCAGAGCCTTACCAGTGAGCAAGATGCAGCTTTTGCAAGTTCTCTGAGAACCCATTTCAGTGTTCCACAGAACCACAGACTGGTGTGCCCTCAAAGGGATCTTCAAAGATCATCTAGTCCAACCCCCTGCCATAGGAAGGGGCATCTTTTTTAGACCGGGTTGTTCAAAGTCCCATCCAGTCAGACTCTGACCACGTCCCACGGCTGGGCATTCTGCTACTGCTTCAACGTGTCCTGATAGGCAAAAATTTCTGAAAAAAAAGATTTTTTTTTTTTTTAATTTACCTACTGTTAAGATCAATTAGTTTATGGAGTACTGATGCCACAAGCAGCAGAAAAATAGAGATACAACCACAAAGCAAGACTTCAGCCAAGGCCTTGTGCCTTTCACGTGTGGTTGAAGAGAGGTTCTGCACAGCTGCGCCCAGTTATCAGCTTGTCCTGTTTTTACACCAGTTTCCCACAACATGCATTTCAGCTCTTCCAGTTGTCAGGTTAGACGAGCTCTCACTGTCTATTTAACCAGTTGCCTTCTAAGTTTTGAATCTTTTCGTTCCACTATTTTCTTTATTATCACCAGATTTGCTACTTACCTTAAAATAAGACAGTAAGTAACGCAAATTTAGTTTTGCCTAAGGATAAGACTTTAAAAATATAATTAAATATAAAATTATTGACAGTAATATTATGAATTCTGGTAAACAGCAATAAAACCCCAACACACACATTACATCTCCCTTCTTTCCCTTAACCCTTACACAGACCACACTTTTCCAAGCTCTCCTGTGGTGAATTGGTCCACTCCTACTAAGCACAGCTTTCTAGTCAAAACAGGAACACAATACGCAGATGAGCTACTGGCAGAACAGTTCCTGAAGACTTAGATTCAAAAGATAAGGCTGCAACTATTTAAATATGGAGAACGATCTTTTCAGTAGTTCACTAGAAATGCTGTCTTCACCTGAACATCTGAATTACAGAACTACTGTTTATTAGGACTCTGAGATGTAATTAGAAAAAATATTTCTCATTTTCCATAAGCAGACAAAGCTTTGTGCTTAAATGCTAAGAACACTTCTTTCTGTAAGAAAGCCAAAGCAAAGTGAAAATGCTAATCTAAGCACATGTACTTTGAAAGATTTCTGAATTTTTAAACTTTTGAAGTAATTGTAAACAACAAAACCACCTTTTTTTTGTGCAAATGAATTGCTGCTACTGCAAAGATAAAATGAGCTGGTCTGAACAACACTGCTACAACTGAAAATTCGATTTACATCTGAGCCACTCCAGTTGTCATCTGTACAGTAGAGCTTAATAAACCACTCATTAGTCCTAACAATGGATTGACAATACAGAATCAAAATGTGCTCTTTAACCCTCTCAGCAAACAACCATTATTAAACTGGTTTGCAGCAGAAGCACTAACACAGTTTGGAGCAAGTCTTAAAGAAGTTGTGTCAGTGGTGGGGTTTTGTGCTTTGGTTTGGTTTTTTAACTGCTTTCCTATTATAACTTATAACACACCAAATGCAGACTGTTAGTTTAAAACAAAACTATAATAAAACTAGGTATTCCACAGAGAAATATGCAGTTCATGAATTCTTTCCTTGAAACTTTCAATCCTTTTGTAATTTCACTTCCATAATTGTTTGATCTAGCATGTTAATTTGTTTTCCTTAATAAATGAATCTAAATACATAGAACCAAGGATATAAAAGTACACACACAATGAGCATATTTGCAGAAAACATACAGCAATGAACTGCTTTTAAGCTGATTTTAAGATGATTTTCTAAAAATAAATACATAAAAATAAGTAGAAAAAAGGCAAAATTGCCCTCTGTGTTTTATTTACACTCTGTCAAATTACTGCAAGCACATAGAACTGCTACAATCATCATACAGTTTCTTAGTCAATGTTAATTGTTGTTACTATGTTGAAGCAAAGATATAATTAAATCCGCAGGCGTTACAGACTTACAAAGAAAGAAAATTCTCACATTCTTTGGGGGATGGCCTGTTTTGGAAGATTTTATATTTCTTCTGAGCTTGCCAAGTGTACAACCACCTACACTTTCAAAGAACCAAACTCCTACTTTTCAAATACTAATACCACAAACCCTGAACAGCCTCTTTTCATAGAGTCACAGATGGTTCGGTTTGGAAGGGACCTTAAAGCCCACCCAGTGCCACCCCCTGCCACGGGCAGGGACACCTCCCACCAGCCCAGGGGGCTCCAACCTGCCCTTGGACACTCCCAGGGATC